>OX382341.1:7934211-8176711 GCA_947507615.1 Hemithea aestivaria
GCACTGTTGTGGTCTAGGTGGGTATCTGGTACCTAGAGGACCTCCTGCAATGGAAGGTAAAGAAGTCCAACCCCCACAAATATATTAATGTCAATATCCGAACTTAAAAGTGTCATTATGGTTTGCCCTAATTAAATAATGTAATGTGACAATGTAATGTTGGTCAATAAAAATCAATAGATATTAGAGATAAGCTGTTAGTCTAATTGGGGTAACGATTGCACAGCTATAAAGTTTTGTAAGTGGGTAAGGCAGTTATAATAGGGATCGACTTTTAAAACGCTGTCTTTTTACAGGCTTTTATTTACAAACATTTACAAAGTTTATTTTGACCCACTTCCCGGTATACGATAGAGCTGAATTTTTTATGCATGTATAAATCGGATGACAATGCAATATTATTTATGACATGAAGTTGATCTGATGATGGAGCTGGAAGGTGGCTATAGGAACTCCGTAATTAATGACGCAACCTCATCGAGTTTGGGCTCAATTGATTTGTGTTGACGAGTACTTTGGTGCTGGATGGTAATAATAATTAATGCTTTTTTTTAAGTTTTACTTGTTTTAAGCTTGTAATAACATTGCAGTGTGATTAAAGTTTCCAGCTTACATTAACTTAGTAACAGTTTTTTACTGAAGACACCTAATGACCTATGTATAAGTACTTGGAGTTCCTCGTAGCCTCCTCCGACGCTATTGCATTTTCACATCATTACCTTTCTAGTTTAACTTGTTTTCAGTTTTCTTGCGCATTCCACAGAATAATAAATAGTTTTAATAATAGACATTTTTCTGTGAGAAATGCCTCTATAAGGTAAAATATACAATATTCCAACTGAAAACTAGTAAACTCCTGACCGTGACGCCAAGCGGTCATTGTGACCGTGTTCCGGCATGATGTTCA
Organism: Hemithea aestivaria; assembly: GCA_947507615.1. Classification (NCBI taxonomy): domain Eukaryota; kingdom Metazoa; phylum Arthropoda; class Insecta; order Lepidoptera; family Geometridae; genus Hemithea; species Hemithea aestivaria. The sequence goes on from OX382341.1 coordinate 7,935,119, forward strand.
GTAAAGCTAGGGAGAGATTTATCCCGCCTTCTAGATTTAATCTGCTACCATCTACGGCCGCGTCGTCGTTGTACACCACGCGAGATGATGGTCAAAGTCTAACCTATAAATAATAAAAAAACATGATAACATTTAAGATTATGATTAACTATCTGCGCCCAGCGGTTTTACCCGCTGTACTATTTTTTATAGTCTATGTGTTAAAAAATTCACGCTATGGACAATTAGAGATAATATGCTAGAATAACATAAAAATTTAATAACAAAAGGTGCATGCAGTTCTCGCAGCAGCTGATAAATGTACAAAAAAAGCCTTTGTGTTATTCCAGGGTCTAAGCTATCTCTGTACCAAATTTCAGGTTAATCGGTCTACCCGTTTAGGCGAACCCGTTTTGAAAGAGTAACAAACACACATCCAGACATCCATTCTTACAAACTTTCACGTTTATAGAATTAGTAAGATATAATTGAATCAGTAAATATTTTTTACTTCTTTATTGATAATATTCATATTCATTTATTGCGTTCCATACATAGATATAACTTAAGATGTTAAAAAAATTATAGTAGGTAACAGTATGTACCCTGTCGGTTTATGTTACATTTTGTTTGGTGGAATATATTATTATATTTTTGGACCATTTACGAGCTAATCCACAAGGCTTATCGAATAAAACAACAATATTGAGTTTTATATTGCCGCGATAGATAGCCACGATATCTATAATCATGTTTATCATACTTTATACATTACTGCTTACTATAGATAAAACTAGCTGTTTCATATATTAGAATTTCCAAATAAGGATCATATGGAAATCTTTAAAAAAATCTCAAATTTTTAGTCTCTTCCTGTCTCTTTTTTTTTATAAAACGAAGTAAGAAGACGATCAAGACGCTCTCCTGATGGTAAGAGATAACGCTGCCCATTATTAGTACAGTGCTACCCAGGATTTTACAAAAGTAACATTCTGGGTATACTGCGCCAACGCTTCTTACTTGAGAATCATGAGATGTTAAGACTCTTCAGCCTAGCAATTTCACTAGCTACAGTGCCCTCTTACCGACGCACAGAAAAAAATATTGTTATATTATTAAAAGGAAAAACTAAAATACGATATGAACGGTCACCTTTTTTGTAGGTTAGGTTATAAAGGTTATTTCTTGTATTTAAAGTTAGGTCACAGAGTGTTGCGAAAACAATGATAATACCTAGGTAGGTAGGTACCCTTTAAATAAAACATTTCGAATAACTGGTACTATTTAAGGTCGCTTTTTCAAAATCTCAAGAGAGCAAAAGCTTTTGCCCTAAAATAAGGATTTTGTGTGTTTAACTACACCTTGTTTCACTATTGCACAACTATTTTTCCCTAGAGATATGCGACTAACCTCATCTCCTTAGTTATCGCATAATAGTTTATTGCCCGGTTATTAATTCAATTCAATTCATTTATTTGTCACAAACATGGTACAGTATGGTGAAACAATGGTTATAGAACAGCATGCTTGGTCAGCTCTACTGACATACAAAATTTATAAGCAATATCTAATATTAATTTTTCTAATAATCCTAATTATTACAAAACATCAAAAATACAACTAAATAATAATGCGAAATGTATATACAATAAAATATACTATAATAGGTATATTTCTTACCAACTATCATAGATCAAGTAGCTATTGTGCCTATCATCTTATCTCTTACACTTGTAATGTGTGTTGTTAGGGAGATAAGTAAAACGATCGAATGCTAACATAAGACTGATTTATTAGGATATGATCAATAATATATTAAGCAGTTACAGAATAGTAAATAGTTCTTAAGTTCTTACACTACATCTACCCTCTTAGAGGAAAAAAAAAAAAAACACATACATAGTTTTTTTTTTTTTTTTTTTCAAACATTCTTTATGCATTTATCTTGTTACATTTTTTTTTTTTGTTGATTATTTATTTAGGTGCCTCACCTTTTTATATATTTATTAATAATTGGCACACATTAAGTACATGATTTAAAATTAAGGTGAATAATATATCGATTATAATATATGTGTTTGTAATTGTATAGGTATAGTATAAAATATTTTATAATACAGAATTATACAATTAAATTAAGAACTTAAAAAAATTAGCAGTTTATATAAAATTGTTTAGTTCGATTTTTGTGTACAATCTCTTCCTTATTATTTTTTAAAATCTTTACATTGCAGTCTAAATCCTCTAAAACTTTATATGGTCCCAGATATATGGGATCCATTTTATTATTTGAAGTATTTCTAACAAGTACATAGTCATCCTTATCATAATATGCTGGTTTTACAACACTGTCATATTTACATTTTCTGTAAATTTTACTTTGAATCAGATTATCACGAGCATCTTTTTGGGCTACTTGTAGTCTATATTTGAACTCTAATGGATAGTTATCATAACAATATAATGGTTCTACAGAAGTACCACTAAAGTTACCAGGTAACAAACATCGCTTTCCAAACACCAACTCGTGCGGTGTATATTTTGTTTCCGTATGTACCGTATTGTTATACGCAAAACACCAATACGGCAACCAGCTGCTCCAGTAACCTATCTTATTCTCAGAATTAATCCTCAAATACGCACCCATAGTTTTATGAGAGTTCTCCAGCGATCCTAAACTCTCGTGATGATAAGCAGTTGATGTGAGCTGAGTAATTTTTAAGATTTGGCATATCTCTTTCATTGTACTACAAATAAATTCAGTCCCGCGATCTGTCGCTATTTCTCGAGGTACGCCATACCTTAAAATAAAATTATCTACAAAGGCTCGAGCCACACTTACCGCATCTTTGTTATGTAACGGGTACGCCTCCGTGAACTTGGATAACTCGCACTGTAATGTGAGAACATAACTATAACCTAATGCATCTTTTTGAAGCGGACCAACAATATCTAAGTACACTTTCTCAAATGCCGAATTGGCTGTACTTGTCACTACCATGGGTTGCTTAGTCGGGTTTGAATATTTTTGCTTTTGACATTGTTCGCACTTGGATACATATTCTGAAACATCTTTTTCTAAATTTGGCCAAAAATAAAACCTTTTGATATTGTTCGACATTCGCCTTATGCCTGCGTGGCCACTGGTAGGCAAAAGGTGAAAATCGTTCAATACAACTCGTCTATCGTCTAAGTTATCTACTCTTTGAACCTTGCTTACTACGCATAATCGAGGTCCGGACCATTCATCGTATTTATTTATTTCTTGTATAAGCCCCGCTACAAATTCTTTATTGTTATCTTGTTTAAGTATGCATACATCATTTATTTTAAATTTACTACATAGAAACAACAAATCTCTCACCAATCCGTCTCGCGTTACTGGTGATCGAGAAGATGTGTTTACATATATAATACATTTGCAGGGCACGTATGTAAAATATTTATAACGCTCTACTAATAATCCTTTCTTATTTATTTTATCTAAGTCCCTATCCGTGATTAATGAAAGTTCAGTAATGTGTCTCGGTTTTTTAATAATTTCCACAACTCTTGGGTGATCAAGCCTCGAGCTCGTGTCATTATTATCAACGGATTCATTACTGTTCTTTCCTTCAGCACAAATTTTTGCCTTACGATGCTGTGCTCTAGTCATTACACTAAGTATCTGTGCATTCATATTTTTTAAATCTTCGGATGAAATGATTATACGAGATAATGCGTCTGCCACCGAATTAGATTGACCTTTCAAATATTCTATACTAAAATCGTATTCCTCTAATTGCAATCTAAATTTCAATAATCTACTTGAAGGATCACGCATGCCGAATAAATAAACAAGCGGTCTGTGATCTGTTTGTATCTTGAACCGTCGGCCGTATAAATAAGGTCGAAAGTACTTCACACTCCACACAATTGCTAGAAGCTCTTTTTCTATTGTTGGGTAGTTAATCTCGGCCTTATTTAAACTTCGGCTTGCATAAGCTACAGGTCGACCGTCCTTATTGCATAGAACTGAGCCTATTGCTTTTCCTGACGCATCGGTTTGTAATAAAAATTCATTATTTTCAGAAAAATTGGGGTATTGCAAAACGGGGGGTGTCATAAGAGCTGACTTAAGCAATTGAAATGATTTTTCACATTCTTCTGTCCAGCAAAAATTTACGTTCTTACAAGAAAGCTTGTTCAAAGGTAGTGCTATTTCGGCAAATTTAGGAATAAATTTACGGTAATAATTTGCAAAAGCAACAAAACGTTTGACGTCATTACTGTTTTGGGGTCTAGGGTATTTTTCTAGTGCGCTTATTTTTTCCGGGTCTGGTTGGATACCTTTTCCGGAGACAATGTGACCTAGGTATAGAATTTCTTTCTGTAAAAACTGGCATTTAGATGGGTTAAGCTTTAGGTTGACTTTACGTAATCTGTTAAAAATATCCATTAAGTTCTGATTATGCATTTGTAAATTTCGCCCATAACAAACCAAATCATCTTGATATACTATACATTTCTCATAATTGAGCCCAGACATTGCTATAGTCATCATCCTACTAAAACTATTTGGACTAGACTTTAACCCCATTGGCATTCTCGTCATTTGGTACTGATTTTTGCCAGTAGTAAATGCTGTACATGGTCTACTGTCTTTATGTAGCTCCGCCTGATAAAATCCTTGATATAAATCTAATTTTGTGAAATAAACAGCACCAGATAAAGAATCTAAAATGTCCGATATATTGGGCAAAGGAAATTTATCATCTTGAATTTGATTGTTCAATTTACGGTAATCGATAACTACTCGCCATTTTTTCGTATTAGTACTATCAGACTTTTTTGGAACTAATAACAAAGGGCTGGACCAAGGACTCCTAGCCTCTTCAATTATGCCGTCATCTAACATGCGTTTTATTTGTTCATCTATTTCGCCCTTTTGCGAATTAGGCAATCGATACTGTTTGGTATAAGTTGGACTACTGTTGGGTTTTAATTCAATAGTTTGCTTATATGTCGAGGTTGTCCCTAATTTATCGCCTGGTAAATGAAAAACGTCGGGATATTTAGCGCAAATATTCTCCACGGATTTTTGTTCCTCAACATTTAAGGCTTTCAAATCTAATAAAGAAAATAACTTCTTTACTCGGTCAGAATTTATCGTAGGTTTATCAAATTGGCAAATAAAATATTCATTAGATGAAATACAGTTCACCTGGAAATAATTTAATTTTACGTCTGTGTCCCGGGTATTTAATATATGAATCGGAATTTGCCCATTTTTCGGTTTTGATAACGTGTTGGCCATAAATACGCCTTCACATAATTCTTGAGCTAATACTACACACTCATCCGTATACCCAATCTCAATATAGTGAATTAATTCGCAACGCGCTGGTACTATCATGTAATGATCGGATTTCGGTGTCATGTAGTCAAAAGTTAGGCATATAGTTTTATCATTTTCCGTAATTAATTGCAGGGTGTTTAACTCAAAATTCAAAACAGCTCGGTAGTATCGTAAAAAATCTTGTCCTAAAATCCCATGTGTTTTGCAAGGTAAATTTTTAAACACAACAAACTTATGAACCAGACTATAACCATTATAATTCAACGTAAGATGTACTTCTCCTTCCGAATAAACACGTCCACCTATACCATTAATAGTAAGCCTCTTTTTATGGAATGGAATTCCTAAACGTTCCAAACAGTCAAGCTTGATCGCAGAAATTGACGCTCCTGTATCTATAAGCCAATCGTGTTTATGGCCATCGATATCAAGTGACACCTTGTTTAAGCTGTTGCAAGTTAAGGCATAGTTATGCACGAAAAAAATGACTCAGTGACTCTGTGTTTGATTCATCGCTAGAAACATCTGGAACATTATCCGCTGACATTGTGTTAATGTTGCTATGCCACACTCGGCCTCGATTTCCAATGTTTACGTTTCGGCCCCTACCACGATAATTATTGCCTCGATAGTAATTATTTGGAGAACTCACCTGCGACTGCCCTTGCTGGCTAGGGTTGCGCGTTTGCATTCGCCCCCTTGAAGACGGGTTTATGTATGTTTGCTGACTGCCACCGGCACGACCTTGTTGCGCTCTTCTGTAAACATTAGAACGATAGGGTTGTCTGTACATACCCATTACTTCCGCCGAGGTACCTGTAGTGGAAATCTCTTCGTCCTGCGCCGCCCGTATTGCCTCTGTCAGGGAAGAAAAATTACGAGCAGCAATAATAGTGCTCAACCGACGATTCCGCAGGCCGTCGCTGAAACGCTTAATAGCGAGTTTTTCGTTCAGTGGTCGTAAAACATTATAATTATTTGAATTTCCATCGGCTTGCGAAATGGTCAGGTCGACAAACAACTCTGAAATTTCTTTTCCAAAATCCGAAATAGACTTATCATTTTGCCTACACTGCTGCAGTCGTGTTTGGAGAGCGGTAAAACTCTTTTGTGGCAATAACAGCTTTCGCATGTCCTGAATAAGTTCGTCAATAGAATTATAGTTCGGCAAAAGTTTAAGCTTAGCATGCTGTGATAATCGACTCTTTAGTACAAATTGAATCAATTTCTTTATACATTCGGGTTTGCTCAACACTGTCCCGTAATATTCAATACCTTCAATAAGCTGCTTGGTATTATCATCGTTATCAGTCATAACAGGTAAAAGACTCAGCGCAGTTTTCAAATTAAAAGTCTCGACCGCCATATTTTCGGTCCCAGAATAATGCACGTCTACTGAACACAACTTATTAATGTCCGACAATGTAGGTGAAATCGTCACAAATTTTATTTATAAGGCTGATTTCACTCTTTTGGAACAGTGTTTTATGTGTTTCTAGATACTTGTTATACTGCAATAAGATATTATTTGCTTCACTCTTTTTCTGTTCCAATATTTTTCCTACTCTACGCTCTGGTCCGATTTTAATGAGATATGTCCTAACATTTTTTATCTGATTTAATAATAAAGTTAATTCCTCAGCCATAATATTTTGACATACTTGTACATTATTGCAGTTAATTTAAGTCTCAATAAATGTAAACAATTTAATATCTCTTACCTGTTATCACTGTCCTATACTCATGTTACACTGAACCTATACAAATACATACGTATAATAAATGCGATTAAACATAGCCTTAACTAACACATTACGATTTATTTTTATTGATACGAATATCGCGCTTCGCGATCACTTCACTATTTTAGGATTTAGGGGACGTAAACTCACGCGCACGCACTTTTCACTTACGCACGTAAGTCTTTCATCTAGACGACGTCATCCGCCTTGATTTGACGCTGGCGAAGAAGGCTAGCGTATCTCCTGAGAGAGACCTCGTTCAGCTGTCGCTGGACCAACTTTTTATGGCACCTTTTGTATAGGCGGTATAGAAGAACCATGCCACCAACGCCCAAAATAACTGCAATCCCAATGAGTATACTGTTGGTAGCTCCTGCTCTGGTTTTGAGTTCCTCAATGTGGGCCAAATTTACCCCACCGGCTGCGTTCTGGGCTACGATGACCTCCTCTTTAGTACTGGCTCCACCCATTTTTAGAATTAACGTAACTATCGCACTTAATACCGCCGGAAACGTCTGGCCCCAGTAAGAGCAAAAAAAAGTCAGTCATCATTTTTTTTTTAGAAAACTTTTAGATCGGAGGATGGTTCATATAAATCACGTTTACATTCCACTGTCTTTAAAAGGTCATCACTCGCGCGCGCTCAAATTACTGGCCGGGTCGCCATGTAATGTGTGTTGTTAGGGAGATAAGTAAAACGATCGAATGCTAACATAAGACTGATTTATTAGGATATGATCAATAATATATTAAGCAGTTACAGAATAGTAAATAGTTCTTAAGTTCTTACACTACACACTGATGTACACAAGGTATTCGCTTGCGTCCATCAACAGAATTCTCTTTACGTGCCGTCGGACGTCACTGCTAGATTTACGAAGATTGGTAAAGGGAAAACGCATACATCAGTCGTCAGCATAATGCTTCTATTACTAAGTGGGCCTCTCTAGCTTCATAATCCTACCTCTCCTTTGCATGTTATGTGTATTATTCACTAACAACTGCTTGCTAGGGATAGCTGCTGGAATAAAAAACTATCTTGACTAAAATATCCCAAATAGTCTTTTTATTTTACGCCTCCGCTTCCACTCTATTATCGATTTGTCTTTATTGGAAATCTTGTTCTTATGACAGGCCAATAAAAACAGAGAGATAATGTTTAACACTTTGGGTGCGTTTTTACTTCTAGCGTAGTGCAGAATAGTTGGCTAGAATTGACCAATCGCAAACCCTGAACATTTTTGACATCTCTGTCCCAGCACTCTGATTGGCCAATATTACTAAATATTATAAACGTGAAAGTTTGTAAGAATGGATGTCTGGATGTTTGTTACTCTTTCACGCCTAAACGGGTTGACCGATTGATCTGAAATTTTGTACAGAGATAGCTTAGACCCTGGAATAGCACATAGGCTACATACTGCGGGTAAAACCGCTAGGCGCAGCTAGTGAAATATAAACTTTCTCGTACCTTTACATACTTTTACTTATTTATTTTATTCCCATAATGATCCTATTAAAGTTTTCAATGAGTAGAGCTTTATAGACGAAGTTTTCTGCGTGCGATAACGTTTTTGTCCTACATCGGACCTTTTCCAAACAAATGTCTAATTTACTCCACAGCTTTACCTATCGCTATTTTTGTACGCCCACGGAATAATGAAACATAATATAATCAATTTAAACAACCTTTTACACATATTATAGTATAGCAGATACCGCGCTCTATATAGAAAGTTTATTTTCTTTTAGAGCTAACATATAAGCTAATATATTAGATTAGAATCGATACCGCCCACATAGCCCGGCGGATTAGCAAGCTGAAGTGGCAATGGGCAGGCCACATAGCGCGCAGAGCGGATGGCCGATGGGGTCGAAAAGTGCTCGAGTGGAGACCACGGACTAGCAAACGAAGCGTAGGACGCCCACCCACAAGGTGGACAGACGACCTTATAAAGGTCGCCGGAAGACGCTGGATGCAGGTCGCTTCCAACCGGTACATATGGAAGTCCAAAGGGGAGGCCTATGTTCAGCAGTGGACGTCCAATGGCTGAGATGATGATGATGAGAATCGGTAACCACCTGATTTACTAGCTTCGGCCATGGCTAGTTACCACCCACAGTACAAAACTGCCCAATAATTGACCAGGCAATCGCATGGAATCGCAACGTATGTTACAAGCAAACATAAATATTATTAAAAGTTAGTTTGATGCGATTGCTATTTATAGCAATACTTTAAATATTGACTTATAAGTCAATCTACTGTAGGTTCTCCGCCACTAACAAGAGTTGAGATAGCTTCTAGGGCTAGACTTGGCTTCACTTTCTGGACCGAGGTGCCACCCCTAATTTCAAGTCCTAAGTGTACCCAGTAAATAGTTTCAATTTGTGTAACTGACTATCATTTACAGGGTCCGTGCGTGCTCAGCGTTGGCACATTTCCAAATATTTTTTGCCAGTTTTTGCCCAAGTCGGACGAGGAATAAATCAAGGGGAGGTCAAATCTCCCGATTGCATAAAATCACAATATCTATTTGGTGTTTATGTTGCGTAATTTAGTAGTGTGTATGAAAATATGACTGATACGGATCATTGGTTTCTGTTTACGCAGCGTTATTTATTACAAGTTCACCATACAATAATAAAACATAAAAAAATTAAAACATAGTTATTCCTAGTAACTTTTAAAATTAGCAACTGAGATTATAAAAGCCGTTTCAAGTCAAGAATATAACTTATTGAAAAACGATAATAATGTTTTTTAAATAAAAAAATACACAAATATGTGTATATTTTTACATTATACACTATACTTGTGTGTATTTTACCTCTTGATGCCTAAACGACTGAACCAATTAAACTGAAATTATGTAAATAGTTAGCTTAGACTCTAGAATACACACACAGGCTTTTCGCTACCTCTTTTATGTGGGTAAAACCGCTAGGGACAGCTTGTTTAAAACTATTATATAAAAAAGTGTTATTATGTTCTATTCTAATAACTACAATTTTTGGGTATAAATTTTAATAACAAATGACCCCAAATCCTCGAATATTGTAATTATTATTGTGATTTATGACTGTTCTAATTTCTTAATGGCAAATAAATTAAAGCTTTGCTAATTATATTACGAGTGAAATGATTTATTAAAAATGAATAGTAGGTACTTATACATAAAACATAATTATGTACTGCTAAGTAAAGTTTTAAGCTAATAAAATATATGAAACTAGCTGCACCCAGCGGTTTTTCCCGCTGTACAGTAGCCTATGTGTTATTCCAGGGTCTAAACTATCTCTATACTAAATTTCAGCTCAATCGGTCCACCCGTTTAGACGTGAAAGAGTAACAAACATACATCCAGACATAAATATATCCATACATTCTTACAAACTTTTACGTTTAAAATATTATTGCTTGCTTATTGAAAGCAAGCTTGAAAATTTTTGGCATACTTTTTTTTTATTTACCCAAATGTACTTACTTACCTACTTCTTGTTTCAACTTTTAAACCAAATATTTTTATTTTCTATTCGTGAAGTCGTCCAAAGTTTCGATTTACGTGGCCTGTATTGTTTCCCACAACAATGTGATGGTCTCGTTTTTTCTTCGTACTTAAATTTTCTTTCCATAAACATTTTTGCTCGGGCTATTTCTTATGGTATTGTTTTGTTTGCATGAATATTATCTCCGGGGATGTTTTTGTATTCAAAACTTTAATTAAAGGAAAAGAAAGAGTTGATAAAAGCTTTCGTGAAACGTAGAGCTAAATAATTATTTAGATAAACAAAATTCTATACCTACCATAAGTATAGGTAGGCATCCATTTTAAAACTCTATGTAAGCCTGCCTAATATTATAATGTTCCGGACTTTAATAAGGACGAACGGCCGAACTTTACCTACCTATTCTGTACCTAGTGGTTTCTAAATGAGCGTTATTGTTGTCTTTTCAGTAAGTTTTAACCGATTTGCGTAAAATGTGTGGACGGTGGGACGATTTCTCTAATACGAAATACCGTTTGGGTTAATTTCCCCGACTATATCTAATATTCTGCCGCCATACCTTTCAAGAAAGAGAAAGTAATCTACGGAATTACTGGACTTAAGAGTCTTGCCTACGTCTGTGTATTACGAGCATTAATAACATTTGTTGGAAATTAAATAAACCGTTAAGGCAATGACGGTCAACTTATTTTATATACAACTAAACAAGAAGACGCGCAAGACGCTCTCCTCATAGTAAGAGAAAACGCTGCCTATAATACGTAGGTATAGTGCTACCCAGTATTTTACAAAAAAGATCATAAGGTGAGAGTCATAAGATGTTATAAGACTCTTGAGCCCAGTAATTTCACTAGTTACAGTGCCCTCCTACCGAAGCACAGCAATGTTTGCACATCACTGCCACTTACACCCAACTCCAACTGAAACTCCTATCTATTTCTTAGAAAACGCGGTCATTTCTTCACTGGACCTTGGACTGACCTTTCTATGTGCAGATTTTGAAGATAGGATTGTCTTCATCCGTCTTAATTAAAAGAACAATTAATTCGAGTTAAAACTTAATAAAGAGTAAATTAGGTCGCCTTGTTTTGGTGTTCGGAAATGTTTTAAGAGATTGGCTGAGAAAGTTTGGCTTTATTGCTAACTCCATGCCTCTGGACAGTAGCGGATCTAGAATTTTTCTCTTGGGAGATGGGGAAGGGGATAAGTCTGAACATCGCTGACAGCTCCAACTTAAGAGCTTTTTACAAGATTTTATTTACTTTCACCTGTCTTTTGTCTGTCTGTCTCTCTGAAATCAAATCTCGCAAGTTTTATTTGATCCTCTTCCCGGTTCCTGATTGAGCTAAAATTTTGCATGCATTTATATATCGGATGACAATGCAATATTATTATGACATAGAGCTGATCTGATCCGTTATTAAATGACGTAACCCCATCGAGTTTGGGCTCATTTGATTTGTCTTTACGGGTACATTAGTGTTAGATAAGTTAGAGAAGCTTGTTTTTTAAAAAGTTTCTTTTTTATTTAAATTGTTGTATATTCATTTTTGGTTAGCCTTTGAACACGATCTTGGTATCACATAAGCGACAATGCGCCCGTAGAAGGTAGATAGCAGATTAAATCATATCAGGTGGGATTAATCCCCCCTTGGCTTCATTGAACATGAAAGTGTTGCCAGAACCTACTGCTAGCTACCATACACGGCTCTCCTTAGATTCAAATAGTAGTGTGAAGCCAGGGAAGGATTTATCAACCTTCTAAATTTAAAACTGTTCCCTTTTTGGCCGCATGACAGCTCAAAATCCTGCAAGATCCTGATGAAAAGTAAAAAAAAAAAAAAAACTTAGAAATGACATGCGAGTAAATTGCTGCGAGTTTGGGAAAAAGCTGCGACCTTGTACTAAAACTCGTATTGCTATTTCAATCCAATAAAATGTGACACATTTCTATCACGGAAATGAACACGGAATTTTAGCGAACACGTAGTGTAATTTTAGTAAATCCAATGAAAAAGGTTAAAAATAGCAAACCTTTTTCGAATTGCATTCATCAGCTAAATAAAATATTCCTGATGGTTAGGGGTAAATGTCCAATTTAAGAGTGGTCAAAGTCGTGGATACGTGCCTGTTTGAAATTATAAAATCAATATTGAAAGGCGTCTACGAGACTACAGCGATTCGCAGAACTGTTATTGCGTCCTCGGAACAGACCGTAATAGTTATAGACTTTTGTATTCAACGACAATAAATAATTAAACTTTACAAGAAATGCTAAGACAGAATATGTAGGCTCGGTCACGAAATGACGTTCGGTTGAGGTTTAATTTTGTATCTTTAGCGAAATAAAATTTCTACATAATATTAAGTACAGAATATTATGCAAAACTATGATTTCTTTGAGTAATAAATCTAAATATATAAAAGAAAAGTGGGACTTACTGACTGGTCAATCAAAGTACACTGCTGAACGGATTGAGTCGAAATTTGGCACAGAGACAGATAGTGATATAGACGTCCGCTAAAGATAACGCCACACAGCTGCAGGATAGCGAGGCGAAATTTTTGAAATGTTCGATTTCGTACTCACCCTGTCACACATAAATCGGACGCGGGTAGGAACAAGAAAAAAAAATGCCCGTGGTCCTATCAGTAAGATCACGGGAAATAAACCAATAAAACGAAGATCGCTACCTCTTTTACGCCCAAGCCCGCATCTGTCTGACGACATCTTCATATTGGTAATTCCATTTTGTATGGGAGTCAAATATAAGGACTAAGTTAAGTATAAAATATAATCAAGGTCCCTGACATAAGAGCAATAAAACTCGTCTAAATGTCACACGCGAAAGAAAATTGCATTCGCGACGGAGACTCAGAATGGCAAAGATAATTGTATGTGCAAAGTTCTAAGCGTAATGAGGGTAAGAACAATTTTATCTCAGCTTTATCTGTTTAAGAAGCTTTGAGAACTACAGGGTGGCTGCGAAAGTTGGTTTAATTAATCATAGTTGTTCTGTGGACTTTAATATGTGCAGTGTATTTGCATATTCTGTTCAATTTGAAGGGAGCGCATAGCGTAGAGGATTAAATATGTCTGGCACTTATTACTAGAACCAAATAAAAAAGAACACGTAAACTAGTAGCTGACTGTAATCATATTCCATTTTTTAAACTATCGCGAGTGTTCTACATATTTAAAACATAAAAAACGGCACAACTCACGTCTAATATTGTAGAGAATATCTCGACCGTAACATCGAAATTGTCCGAAACTGTGGTCGAGATATTCTCGACAATATTAAACGTGAGTTGTGCCGTTTTTGTTGTTTTAGTTTTGTAATCATATTAGACTGCATTCAATTAAAATCAAGCGAAATTGGAAAGGATAACTTACCTATAGTGATTTATAAAAATACACATTTACTTATTTCATGAGTAGGTATTTAAATATGGATTGAGTGATTCCAGAAACTACCCACGCTTTTTTCATAATACCATTCTAATCTTCAGAGTAATGTTTATAATCACGCTACCAAGAAGTATTACTGTAATTAGGTCGCAACCATTCACACATCTATTATAATTAGGATTATTAGGAAATTTACTCCACTGTTCTATTTATTTAAATAATCACTGTTTTTGCTGAAAAGTAGCCTTTGTGTTATTTTAGGGTCTAAATTTCAGCTGAATCGGTTCAGCCGCGTGAAAGTGTAACAAATAGAATTCACACACATTCGAGTCTTCGCGCCTAAGTGACTGGACCGGTTGAGCTGAAATTTGGTATCTTGAGTTTAGAGCCTGGAATCTGAAATGACACATAAGGCTCTTAGCGGATAAAATCGTTCGGCGCAACTAGTAAGTAATATTTGAAATAATGCAAAATCTGCCAAGTACGAAAATAATGCAAAGCAAATTCAAGCTAAGCCCGTTGCCCCGGCCGCGACCACGTTATGAAATCACGGCACATTTCACCCCCATTGCACATTATCGACATACTGCTAGCCGCTCGGTACTCGAATTGGGGTTAATACCAATATCACTGCGATGTGCTTTTCGTTTTCAATATGCCAGTCCCGTGATAAAAAGCTCAATTTTCAAAAGATTTTAAGCAGTGGAGTACGCTGTATTTCTAACCACGTTTTTGTGTTATTCTAGGAATGTCTTAGGCATACCTACCTGTAAGGTCGCTGATATAAATAATTCACATACCTAAATAAAAAAATATTTATTTATGTCTAAACTATATTAAATAAAAAAAGAGGCAACTAGCCTCTCATTAAAATCGTATTAAAACCTGATTTTATGGTAAATCTGTATAAAGAGATTGTTTTGACCAATATATTACAAAATTCGTTACTTTTTCACAAGCTCAATTGGTCAGATACAAATTGTAGAGATCCCCTTAACCCTTCGCACTCTTGACCCCCGTATTCAAGCCCATATGCCCCAGGCTGTCGCGTACCGTTTCACGCTACATTTATTGCTGTCTCTTACAGTAATAATTAAATATGTTCTCTTTTTCTTTCAATTTTAATGATAATTATCGCGGTTTAAAAGAATACCTATAATAATTTATCATTGATCGCACATAAATATTATCATTATCGATTACTGTGGTCTCAAAAGTATAGGCTGTGAAAAAATATTAAATTTATAACTAAAGCAACAAAAAACGGCACAACTTAAGTCTAATATTGTCGAGAATATCTCGACGATGGTTTCGGACAATTACGATGTCCTTCATTAGGAGTTTACGCCTGCAGAACCCGACGCTCACAAATCAAACACAACGCTCAATAATCGTATATTAAATGTAACCGATTCTTTGACTCGACAATCAGAAAATAGCTTTGACCAATTTTTTGTTAAAGTGATACATTTATGGTATGATTCCCCTTAACCCTTTACACTCTTGACCCCCGTATTCATGTCCCATATGCCCCAGGCTGTCGCGTTCCGTTTCTCGCTACATTTATTGCTGTCCCTTGCAGTAACAATTAAACCTATCCTCTTTTTTTCATTTCGCGTGACACATGAAAGCTGCCCTACGCGGAAAGTAAACAAATTATTTTAATTTTCCCTCACACGGGCTTTTTTAAATTGGGATTAGATATTTAACTCTACTATTTAAATATACCTCTATAATCAAATGGATTAATTTTGCATGTTTTTGTTTTGTAATTATGTTCAATAAAGTGTTATCTACATATCTATCGTTAATGGAAAAAAAAAAGAAACGCGGATCACGTCGGGGTCACCAATGTTGGGGTTAATGTGTGTATGTGGATTATGACTCCCGCTAATAAATAAAACTTTAGTTAAAAACAATGTTGATTTAATTAATAATTATACATTATTAACGGCCTAGGGCCGTGAGGTTACCGAGACGACTGCCGACGGAGGGGGGCGTCCGGACAGTCTAGTCACTCTACATACATTTTGCTGACTTGACTCATGTTACAATATAATGTCCCTACATCACAATAATATAGTTAGACTATTACTTTTTTTTTGCGTAAAAACTATGCTGAACCCATTTTTTGGTCTTTGTATTTTTAAGGTGAAAATAGGTATGTTCAAAAGAAAAAGTACCTGCACTCTCTCTCTCTCTCTCTTTCTTCTACGTTAAAATGCACATAGTTCAAGTATATTACTAGACTCAGAGCCGACCCTTAAGGTTAATTGAAATGTTACCCACCCCTTTGTTTACATTCTGATTTATTGCAGAAATCTAGAACCCTATAACTCTCAACAAAACCTATTCTTCTCTGTTGTTTAGAAATTGTAAATTATAGGGTTAGAGTGCCTGTATAAAATCCACTTATAAGTACTTATTACAAAGAATGTATTATGTTAGATAAAAAAATATGTTAGAAATTATCTCACTCACACCAAAGCCAAAGTTTAATTAATGATAAAATTATAATTTCAGGTCCAGAACTATATTATATCTTTAGACTAAAGATTAAATTTTAATATTTCGTGAACTAGGACCACCCTTTTAAAGGTATATACTTAAAAGTTAAAATGGATTTAAGTTACAGTTTCAGTAGGTAACATTTTTTATTTAATCTAGCAAATTTTTTTCTTTTTTTCTAAGTCTAATACGGGTTGTATTTAGGCTAATGTCTCGGCAAGATTAGGTTCTGACGCGTCACTACATCATTTTCTTTGTTGACAAAAACCTAAGTAGACTCCGGTCTATCTCATTACTTATGCAGCGCATTAGGTGACATACAGAAAACAACGTATCGCATAATATGTTTATGTAATGAAAATCTACCCGTAGGTATAGATATGTATTAAAATGTATATTATGTCGCAGGCAAGTTGTATAATTCGTCATTTAAGAAACGACACAGTAACGACCAATTTTAATACCTGACAGCAATTTATATATTTTATAATATGTTCCAAATTTCAACTCAATCCGTTCAGTGGTTTAGGTTGTGCGTTGACAATCAGTCAGTCTTTTCTTTTATAAGTAGGTATATTTAGTACCTATATTATAATTTAACCTGCCGACTTATAGGTCAATCAAGTAAAAATTCTTTTTTTGAGAAATTACTAACTTTTCCAAGCAATTTATACGCTGGAAAAAATATTTTACGATTTTAGAATTTATGTGTTCATTCTCTGAGTCCAATTGGAATAGCCGTTTATATTTAAGTGACGCAAACATAAACTTTGGTCAGTAAAATATTTATATACGTATCACTAACGAATTAACATCGTTTAAATGTACACCATCGTTAACAGTGCAAACATACCTAAATAAAAGTATTTTTTATACATTAAGTTATACCTCTATAGGTCAGCCGTGGCTCGCGATCTCAAGTGATGTTAAGCTACAGATTAAATATATACTCCTTTGCAAAAAAAACGGGCACCTAAGGAAACTTACTTTCTAAGGTAGATTTGTGTTAGTTTAAAAATATTTAATTGTTTGACACACTTTGTACACTTATACTCGTACCTAATCGTGTAATAATCATGTGAAATAAGTGTGAATTTTGGCAATTTTGTATTTAAATTGATGATATTTTTCAAAACCGACGTACACGACCACACAATAACAAGTGGCCGGCAATAAAGACAAGAAGATTTTTTTACTTTTTTGTTTAAATAAATTTACAACTGTGAAAACCTAGTAACGAGTGTGACCTCCTCTTGCCAAAATCACAGCTTGAATCCTTCTGGGCATACTCTCTACGATGTTTTTAATTACGTTTTGAGGAATACGTTCCCACTCTTCAGCAATTACTCTTTTTAGCTCCCTGATGTTTTTTGGAGCAGGTTGCACTGATCTTACCCGCCTTTTTAGAACATCCCAGACATGCTCGATTGGATTGAGGTCAGGACTGCGAGCTGGCCAATATAAACGACGGATCCCAACTTCTTGCATGTAAGCTTCCATGTCACCAGAACGGTGCGGGCGGGCATTGTCGTCCATAAAAATGGAATTTTCCCCAAGTGCAGTCAATGCGGGTTGTGCATGTGGAATTAGGACTTCCATTATGTACCGGTGTGCATTTAATGTTCCTCTTTCTAAGAAAACTAACTCCGTACGCTCCGTCGAATTAATTGCTGCCCAAAACATAACGGAGCCTCCGCCATAAGGAGTGATTTGTTCGAAACACACTTCCGCATAGCGTTCCCGTGGTCTCCGCAGCACTCGCCGGCGTCGGTCCTCTCCACACAAAGAGATTCTAGCTTCATCAGAAAACAATACCTTATTCCAGTCCTCCATAGTCCATGAAGCACAGTTTCGAGCAAACTGAAGTCGAGCAACATGGTGCTCACGGAGTAATTTAGGGCCTCGAGCCGGGCGGTAACTTTTGATATTGGCAGCCAAAAGCCTCCTTCTAACCGTCCACAAGCTCACTTCTACTCCTCTTACTTCTTCAAGGTTTTTTTTCAGGTCCACACTTGACGCCTTACGATTCCGCAACGCCTGATTCACCAAAAAGCGGTCGTCTCTTGGTTCTGTGCATCGTTTTCTTCCCGAGCCGGGTCTTCTTTTAACCGAACCGGTCTCTTGATATCGTTGCCATGTCCTCTGGACAGTTGAACGGCTCACATTTAGCCGTTGAGCCACGTAAGTTTGCGAACAACCTTCTTCAAGTAGGGCTATAATTTTACCGGCCCTTATCGCTTTATCGCTCATATCAAAAAGTGGTATTTATGTGTGGAAAGAAAGAATAAATTGTTTAATTTGCAGAAAATACTCAAAAAGTTTTAAAATTGTAATAAAATTGTTACAGCAATTCGCATTAATTCGCGCCAAAAAGCAAAGCAATTTCACTATTTAATCAGTATTTTTCTTTTTTAATTTCATATTTTAAATTTGGAACATTAATAATCATGCCAGGATGTTTATAAATGATAAGTCAATGCATCGTCAAATTAATAAAACCTCTTTCTTGTTCTTCTTCATTGAAGCAGAGAAATCATCAAAGTGCCCGTTTTTTTTTACAAAAGAGTTAAATTTGTTTTATTTGAAGTATTTATTGTTTATTTTTTTATAATTATCCGCTTCCTATACTTTTCATTTCATGGTTTGAACTATACTGGTTTATCCTCCATTTTGTTCAGTGCTTGAAAGCCAGTAGTTTAGGTGTTGGGGAGTGTCGCGAATAGCGCGAAGCAACAAGTATAGAATGGCAACACGGAGTACCACCATCTAGCCTTTCGTTGGGAAATGTCGCGAATAGCGCGAAGCAACATGTATAGGAAGGTAACACTGAATAGCGCCAATAGCCTTTCGTTGCGGAATGTCGCGAATAGCGCGAAGCAACAAGTATAGAATGGCTATTGACGCTATTCAGTGTTACCTTCCTATACATGTTGCTTCGCACTATTCGCGACATTCCCCAACGAAAGGCGAATGGCGCTAATAAGTGTTACCAGTTCATACTTACTACATCGCGCTATTCGCGATCATTAAGCCCAAAAAATGCCCAAAAAATGTTTTAAACTTCTTTGAAACAGAACACTTAATCTAAAAACTTTCTTAGAATAGAATAGAATAGAAATACTATTTATTGTGTCCAATGTAACAAAAGGTACTTAAAATTACTATGACAATATAATAACACATTGACCCACAATGGGCGGCCTTATCGCTCAAAGCGATCTCTTCCAGGCAACCAACTTTTGGACGAATACATTATCTTATGAAGAGTAGGGGTTATGTGGAAAATGTTAGGTATTTTAAAAACTACAATAAACCCATTTAAAAAAATCAAAATTCCTATTCAACGATTGATACCCCACAAGATGGGATTTAACAGAAAAAAATCATCCCCAACCTATGTGTACGGGAGGTACCCTAAATTAATTACCTACTTGTTTACTAGGGAAGCCTAAAAAACAAGTTGAAAATTTGTCCCTTCGTCTTATTTAAAAAAATCTTGACATGTTTGTAAACAGCGGATTCACACGTATTGCCCACAACATATCGATCACAACAAGGTGTAATGAGGCGTGAAATCATCCTTCGAGTGCGCCGTTATATCGGATTATTATAATTAGAACTTCCACTCTAGAGAGAACCTTCGGAATATAGGCTATATTTAAACGTAAGCGTTTATTCAGTGCTAGCAGCTTACTGAAAATGTAACTGAATAAGTGAAATTTTTAAAAAACTTGTTATAAACAAGCTTTTATCATTATTACCATCTAGCACCATATACCAAAATACTCTTCAAGACGAATCAAATGAGCCCAAACTCGACGGGGTTGCGTTATTTCATTACGCCACCTATGGCAACTTTCCAGCTTCATCATCAAAACAGCTCAATGTCATAATAATATTGCATTGTTATACGATTTATAAGTGCATGCAAAATTTCAGCTGAATCAGAAACCGGGAATTGGATCAAATTAAACTCGCAAGATTTGATTAGAAGCACACACACAACGGGTGAAAGAAAAAAAAAGCTTGAAAAAATAGACAAACAGGCCCTCTGTCTGATGATGATGATGGACCAGGAAGGTGGCCATAAGAACTTCGTAATTAAACGACGCAACCCCATCGAGTTTGGGCTCATTTTATTCGTCTTGATGAGTACTTTGGTGCTAGATGGTAAAAATAATAAAAGCTTATTTGTTGATGGTAATAATAATAAAAGTTTTTTTTTTAATTTCACTTTTTTGGTCAACAAAGTTGGGATCAGAGGCCAAGGTTATATTGCACTCTGCGTCTTGGAACGTTATATATAATTTTAGAAGTTTCTAGAGCATATCTATACGACATTAGTACCTGTAATGCCTTAGCCTTTTTGCAGTTTTTTAGTTGAGTTATTCAGCTAATAAAAAAAATACACGTAAACCGTTTTTAAATTGCATCTGTCTGGAAAACAAAATGTGCTTGACGTCTATGGAAATGACCTGCAATTTAACATCGGTCTTATCTCTACTAAAATAATTTATGCCAGGGTCTAAGCTATCTGTAAACTTGATTAAACTCCCATCTTGAATTCGTTCTTATTCCCTTGGTGATTTCAGGATATATACTTTTGCAGTTCTTAAGGTTGCTTTTTGCCTGTCAATCAGATTTATCTTTTTAGAAAGTTTGTGTAAATAACTAATTTTCTATGATCAAGCTTACGAATAGATTATATATTTTTGAAATGAAATTAAATATTTATTTAAGACTAGCTGACCCGCGCGCACTTTGTAGCGCGTGACAGTAAATTATTCATATATTAATGAATTTGATGCAGACCATTTAATTCGATTTCCAATTCCACGGAAAAGAGGGATTCAATTCACGGGTTTTCTGCGACTTAATGGGCGTAGAATTAGTAAAGGCTGGCAAACCTTGCCAATATGTAACTACGATCGAATCACCTACTATTCAAAATGTCTATTGGACGTTTCGCCTACGTTCATAATAACTATTGGTTGAAATCAATATTGGACGATTCGCCTATGGTTAACTCAGCTACGGTCGATTGAGCTATGGTTGATTAAACTATTGGACGATTTGCCTATTTTTGACCGAACTAACGGACGTTTCACGTATTTTTAGACCATGTTTCCGGCTGCTAGTCAGGTATGACAGCTAAAAAATACTTGTTTATAGTACAGAATTCAGAAACGTGTTGTTTTTGATACCTGAATGATTTCTATCTGTAGGTGCGCAGACAGCTTATTATGCCACTTTGCCATGATGAGGTAGATGAAAGAAGATGCCAAAATGCCTGAAGATGCCATGACACAGGATAAATAATTCAGTAATAAGAAAAATATCTGGCGCTTCGCCGGCCGCTGCCGCGGCACGCTCGCTTCGCTCGCTCGGCTCGCGCATTGTGGTCACTGTTCAAACCTAACCTAACCAACAGATTTCGGTTTGCCCTGAATACTGTACTAAAAACACGCGTAGCAAAGAATTTATAAACCGTAGGTGAGTCGTCCATAGTTGAATTAACCAATATATCAAATGAACATTGGCCGAATCGCCCATTAGTTCACATGCCCATAGTTTAATCAACCGCAGGCGAGTTGCACTGTAAGCGAGTCGTCCAATATGTGAAATGAACTTATGCGAATCGACCGTAGTTATATCGACCGTAGTTGAAACGACCGTAGGTATTATGAAACGTAACCCGTCCATGCGGGCAAAGCCATGAGAATAAGCTAGTGACTGATGTATCTGTATAACGTACAGCCTCAACCGCTAGCTGAATTGGGTTGAAATTTGGAACATAGAAAGGTTTCATGACGTAGACCACTGCTAACAGAAGCGGGTGCCACGCAGCGACGGGCGGACGTCGCGATAGTTTTTTGCAAGTATTTAGTGTAATTTACGTTATTTACTTTTGACGTATGTATACATAATATAATAAATTATATAAAATGTCAAAAAAATAGCATGCGATATTATGCTGTTTTTGAGGTAAGTTAGTAAGAAGTTATTTTTTTTATTTTTAAAAGTATTCTGCTGAAGTAAGAGTGCGAGTAAGAGACCGAGTAAGAGTCCAAGTAAGAGTCCAAGTAAGAGTCCGAGTAAGAGTGCAAGTGAGAAACTGAGTAAGAATTCGAGTAAGACTGCGTGTAAGTGTCCGAGTAAGAGTGCGAGTAATAGTCCGAGTAAGAGTGCGATTAAGATTCCGAGTAAGAGTGCGAGTAAGAGACCGAGTAAGAGTGCGAGTAAGAATCTGAGTAAGAATTCGAGTAAGACTGCGAGTAAGAGTCCGAGTAAGAATGCGAATAAGAATCTGAGTAAGAATTCGAGTAAGACTGCGAGTAAGAGTCCGAGTAAGAGTGCGAGTAAGAGCCCGAGTAAGAGTTTGAGTAAGAGTGCGAGTAAGAGACCGAGTAAAAGTCCGAGTAAGAGTGCAAGTGAGAGACCAAGTAAGTGTGTGAGTAAGAGTCCAAGTCTTGTCTCTTGTCTTGTCTCTTGTCTTGTCTCTTGTCTCTTGTCTTGTCTCTTGTCTTGTCTCTTGTCTTGTCTCTTGTCTTGTCTCTTGTCTTGTCTCTTGTCTTGTCTCTTGTCTTGTCTCTTGTCTTGTCTCTTGTCTTGTCTCTTGTCTTGTCTCTTGTCTTGTCTCTTGTCTTGTCTCTTGTCTTGTCTCTTGTCTTGTCTCTTGTCTTGTCTCTTGTCTTGTCTCTTGTCTTGTCTCTTGTCTTGTCTCTTGTCTTGTCTCTTGTCTTGTCTCTTGTCTTGTCTCTTGTCTTGTCTCTTGTCTTGTCTCTTGTCTTGTCTCTTGTCTTGTCTCTTGTCTTGTCTCTTGTCTTGTCTCTTGTCTTGTCTCTTGTCTTGTCTCTTGTCTCTTGTCTTGTCTCTTGTCTTGTCTCTTGTCTTGTCTCTTGTCTTGTCTCTTGTCTTGTCTCTTGTCTTGTCTCTTGTCTTGTCTCTTGTCTTGTCTCTTGTCTTGTCTCTTGTCTTGTCTCTTGTCTTGTCTCTTGTCTTGTCTCTTGTCTTGTCTCATGTCTTGTCTCTTGTCTTGTCTTTTGTCTTGTTTTGTCTCTTGTCTTGGGTTTCAATATACGCCGCCACGACATGATAGGTAAGTAGGTAGGTATAGTAGGGATACTATGCTGGAATAAAACCTATTGTAGTTCCCAGATTAG
This sequence comes from Hemithea aestivaria, assembly GCA_947507615.1. Lineage (NCBI taxonomy): Eukaryota > Metazoa > Arthropoda > Insecta > Lepidoptera > Geometridae > Hemithea > Hemithea aestivaria. Next base: position 7,958,771 of record OX382341.1, read on the forward strand.
GCTTCTTAATTATGAACCAACTTTAGTTTTAATCTACCTGTTATTATGTACCTACTTTTTATTGAATTGAAGAGTGATCAATCGTATTTATTTTTAACTCCCGACGCAAAGACGAAAGGGTGTGATAAGTTTGACGTGTCTGTCTCATAGATTCGATTTAGATTTTGTTTGAAAAGTAAGTTAGGCGGAAGTGTTCTTAGGTATTTTTAGTCATAGCCGCAAAAAACGCGGCTTCATCCCGCGTGTACTAAGTTTGATACAATACATTTTCAAATCTCATTCGACTGTTGCATTTTTGTAACGGACATTCAGTGGTTCCTAAGCGGACGTAGTAAGGTACATATAGGTAGGTAATATGAAATAGAAATAAAAGCTTGTCTATAACTCATCTAGATATTAGCTCAAGTAAGTAGATGATATGAAATAGGTAGGTACCTACTGTATGCGGGCAGCGGCTGCCCGGCAGCCCTATGACTCGCGTTGTTCAAATGTTCAAAAATCACGCTCAGTCAAACTACTGTATATATCTCTTTACCGTGCTACCACTGAGGTGTATACCTAAAATCATAGGCGGATCCAGGATTTGGTTTTGGGGGGGGGGGGGGGCGGCGGCAAGGTGCAGACGGGCAAAAATATTATAATTTTTATTACGAAAAGTGTATGTTTAGCTCGCTCTGAGCGGTTAGGAAGCTTAAACATCCTTTATAATATGTGCGCGAGCAGCTTGCTTAATGACTCCGGGGGGGGGGGGGGCTTGGCCACTTGCCCCCCCCCCCCCCCCCCTAAATCCGCCTATGATTATCTATAACACAGATAAAAGGTTCTATAATAATCATTGCAAAATTTTACTAACATTATAAACGTGAAAGTTTGTGTCTGGATGTATGCCTAAATGGGTGTGAACAGATTTTATGTCTGTGTGTCTCCGGATAACCAGTGATTTTTACAAAAGATCCCCCTAGATGGAGCGCCACAATCGCGTGATTTTAAGTTAAAATATCTACAGATTTTTAACAATTCATAATGTCTCATATTTAATTTCTCAATTAAATAGGTACATAATATTTAATTAATCTAACAATTAAAAAATATATAATAAATGAAGTATTCACAGTAATTATAAATCTATTATTTAGTTCCGCTAGGTTACGCGGGACTCTTTTCTAAAACTGTTTGCAGAATAAACGATATTTCTTTTTCTTAGGACATTAGTTCCATTATTTTCCGTGGCGCTAGCTTGTATGAAAAATAATTTACTTTTACAATGAACTTTAAATGAATTTTTCTATTTATCTTCAGATGATTTTACATGTTTTAGAAATTAAAAATAAGCAGCAAAAAGATATTTATTACTGATATTTACACGCATCATGCGCACATTAGATTAGTTCCATTATTTGATTGGATTGTTCCGCTGGCACTGATTCATATGAGAAATAAGTTACATTTACTAATTTACCTACCTATGTACAGACCCTGGCTACTATATAGCATCAAAGTACTCGTCAAGACGAATCAAATGAGCCCAAACTCGATGGGGTTTTTTCTTTTAATCACGGAGTTCCTATGGCCACCTTCCAGCTCCGTCATCGGACCCTGGTTACTATATAGTATCAAAGTACTCGTCAAGACGAATCAAATGAGCCCAAACTCGATGAGGTTTTGTCTTTTGATTACGCGGTTCCTATGACTACCTTTCTTGTTTATTAGCATTTTATATGCGAATCTTTAGATTGATATAACTCTTTTATTTATGAACCGATTTGACTAAAACCAACACTAAGGTTCAAGTAGAGAAAACTGCAACGTATTAGTGAAAATTTTATTCAAATCGGTGGTGTTGTTTAACCACACCAGTGACACAAACTATTTACAAATTTAGCCCAAATTAAAGGTTTCGTTTACAAACACATCGATAGATGGCGTATTTTTAGTTTGTCGCAGTTTGTCGCACCATATTTTTTTGAATTGAGTTTACTTTATATTCTATTACTTTTATTTAGAATTTTTGATGTAAATTAGGGGCAATGTGTCCGATATAAATGATTATTATTTATTTTATCATTTTATTTTACGTTTCCCTTGGAAAAATTGACAAAATGTTTTACGAATTAGATCGCGCAAGCGACTTTTTCGCGTCGTTTTGTTCATATGCGTATTTTCACAGTTCATCTTAGTAAAGGATCACAATGAATGGGGAGAAATTTCCATTCTTATTATATGTATATGGATAGATGTGATGTACATGGTTACACAAAAAATTAAAACTAATTGCTTATGAACTAATAGATTATAACGTATGGTGTCCACTGGCCCCACACTAGGATATCCTGTGTTGTGGTAATCAGTCTCTTCCCTAAGTTTTCTTTATTATCTAATTGTAGTAATATAATAAAACCTAATAGCATAAGTAGTACTACTTAACATAAACTTATAAGTTAAATATAAGTTAGACAGACTAATTAGAACCCAATTCCCTAGAAAAAATAGATCTACGTGAAAGCAAAAGGTCATAGGTATACCGTGTTTAAACAAGTGAAATTTTGAAAATACTTTTTAAAAACAAGCTTTTATATTATTATTAGATACCATCTAGCACCAAAGTAATCGTCAAGACGAATCAAATGAGCCCAAATTCGATGAAGTTACGTCGTTTAATTACGAAATTCTTATGGCCACCTCCCTGCTCCATCATCAGATCAGCTCTATGTTATAATAATATTGCATTGTCATCGCATTTAAACATGCATGCCAAATTTCAGCTCAATCAGAAATCGGGAAGTCGATCAAATTAAACTTCCCAGATTTGATTACTAAAAGCTTGTTAAAAACGAATCAATTAACAGATTGCTAGTTGATGATTTGTTAAATACAGATCAGAGAGATGTGATTGCCTCGCAAGCATGAACGCATTTGAAACCCACGCCTTTTTAACCCCCGACGCAAAACGACGGGGTGTTATAAGTTTGACGTGTCTGTCTGTATGTGTGTGTGTGTGTCTGTCTGTGGCATCGTAGCTCCCAAACGGATGAACGGATTTTGATTTAGTTTTTTTTGTTTGAAGATAGAGTTAGTCGAAAGTGTTCTTAGCCATGTTTGGTGGAAATCGGTCCAAGATGGCCGCCGCTACAAAATAGCGGATTACTTTTTTCTTCCACGACCCCCTCAATATGGGTATCAAATGAAAGGGCTTAACGAGTAGAATACAGCCCACTACATAAAATTTAAAATCCAAGATGGCCGCCATCAGAATAATTGTGAATTACGTATTGCGTTGGGGGTTTTTTAAATTTTTAATTTAATTCACTTGTTCTACACATATTTGACTTTGTAGGTATTTTTTTTATTTGCAGTTAAATTTAAACGTAAGATCATGGATCAAGCTTGCCAAAGATAGTAATCTTACAAATGTTATAAAGGCGGTTTGTGAGTGAGAGTGTGTATGTTTGTTACTTCTTCAATACAACTGGCTAAAAGCGTAAACGGTCGGACCGATTGAGCTGAAATTTGGTATAGAGATAGCTTAGAACCTGGATTAACACATAGGCTACAGTACAGCGGGTAAAACCGCTGGGTGCAGCTAATTTGATCTTAAAAAAATACGAGCCATGACATAAAAATAAAAACTACACCTACGTATTTTCTTTGTTCTTACAAACATTCATAATATTATAATAATATAAATTAGTAGTAGGTGGGAAAAAGTAAAAGAGGCACGAGCTATTATTGTAATACTTCCTAGAAGGTACCTGATAAGGAAAAGTCGAATTACCCGATCAATCGGATACGGATCTATAATATTATTGTTGATTTCAGGAAACAAAAAATAATATCGGATATTATTTGGGACAATGCTATGATATTACTTTTGGTGTGTGATTTTGCCTTTATTGTCTAGGTGTTCGTAGCTTTTAGGCATATTTCTGATTTAACCGACTTCAAATAAGACGAAAAGGTTCATATACTTCATCAGAACCTATGTATGTACTTTTCAGATTGCGATATTAATTTTAACAAAATCTGTCGAGAGATTTTCTTTTTACATAATCATACTTGAATATATGCTTTAAAGCATCCTGGATCATGTTCACTTAAAAGTGAGTTTAAAATTTTTAGTTTGTTTTTCTCAATAAAGGCATTTGCCACGAACTTAACTAGTTTAAAAAAAAAAAAGTTTAAAATTGGTTTAATATTTAAAAAATATACATATTATGTTTTCATGAAATCCTAGAGTTGTAGTTATTATCGACTTATTCTGTAGGGCGACTACAGACTATTTAACATACTTTTAAGACGATGATTGATGAACTTGATTTGACATTTTTTGGTAAATAAATCTGTGATTAAAATACTATTGTAAACTTTGCGGCTTTTGCCCCGAATTTGTATCTTGGATTTAAGAAATCTGATAGTAAATATGTCAGATGATTAAGTATAGGAAAGCCAGTGTCTATGATAATGTCAAATGTAACTTGCCTCTTGGGAAGTGTGGGTTGACTGTTTATGAGTTTGAATCGAAAATTCGTGACCACTATATTCATAAAGTTCACAACACAATGTAGTTTCGCTGAGTTATTAGTGATATTCTTATTTAGTTCAATGTATTTCATTATTTAAGGTATATAAGTATGTAGATATTATATTTATAAAAACATTATGTATAAGTATTGATTAGTTTATTATATTATTATTTAATGTATGATATGTAATATTTTATTAAGATAGTTATTATATTTTATTTTGTGTATTAAGTTGTAGGTTTATTATTATAATATGTATTATTTATGTAATAGGTAGGTAGTCTATTTATTGTTAAGTTTTGTAATAGTATGTTAACTTTTCCCTATGATTGTCAGCCCCCCTATATTTTAGTACATTTTCTCCAGCCTTAGGGCAACTGGTAGAAAATGCTATTGTAGCATTAAGTTAGTCCTAGCTTTGTGCTGAATAATAAATAAATAATCGATATAATGATAGATTATCACACTAATATCATATATGCGAAAGTTTGTGAGTGTGTGTGTGTTTGTATGATTGTTACTTCTTCACGCCTTAATAATTCAATTCATTTATTTCGACCAAAATACACAAGTCATATACATAAGAAAACAATTCATTTAAAAAATAAATGAATATAGTTATTAATACGATATCAGATTAAATTAAAATTACATAATATTTAAAATAAAAATTTGAAAATTAAAATGTCAAAAATAACAAGTCAAAGTTAACAAGTGGTTTGGTTGAGCTGAAATTTGGTATAGAGATAGCTTAGACCCTGGAATAACATGATAATATTAAAAAAACTGATTGAGGTGATAATATTATGTATCTCAAACACATTAGGTAGGTAGTACATTTTTTCATAAATAATTCTATTTATACTAGGTACCTCACAAAATTGCAAAATACCTAGTATGAATAAATGTAGAACGTTGAATAGAAAAAGATATCTTTTTACTGTTTACGAATTTATCAGATTTTTATTGTTAAGCTTTCGTTGCAAAAGCGTGTGCCCGTAAAAGCCCTTTCGTATACAAAAGTAATGATCGTGAATTCAACGTCAAGGTCTCGTTTGAAAGACAAAATTAGAATAGATACAATTTAGTTTTTATTGCTTTTCTTTACGGCCTACCGCGAATACAGTTTTCTGAATTTGCAGACAGCAAAGCAGACAGCCATAAAACTGATTTATCTAGTGCAACTCTATTAGTCGGAGTTTTAAAAAGTTTTTATTGCCAAAACCTACGAAGCGAATGTTTCCTTAGATCCTTGGCCTTTTGAAGGAGAAATAAGTAATCGTTTTAGACCATCCGTGGATTCCTAAAGTTTGCAAGTCTCTAATGCTATCAAATTTAATTCAAATAGGTACAATTAGTTACTAACTCAACTTAAAACAACTTCGATACGTAGGTACTAATAAAGGGCTTATAAAGTTGAGAAAAACGGTTCCTTAGGTAATAAAAAATCAGTAATAATTTGTATTTTTTGCGGTTTTAGTCATATGTTTCTGGTTTTAATACTGTTAATATATAACATCGCAGTTAAATAGTTCTGATCCTCTCTTCTCTTTTAGATTAGATAGTTCAGATGTTAAATCTTAGTTTCCCTGGTTACTTAACACTTCCTTGCTACTTAACTTGAGCAAATCCCAGAAGAATATAAAAAAAGTATTTTTTATCCATAATATTCAAAAGACGATATATTTGCGTGGTTTTAGATAAGTTTACAATCTAACTGGATTTTGACAAGTGTTAAAAAACTATTTCCAAAAAAATGTATAGTTTGTTCCTAAACGCCAATGACAAAGCGGCTTTACAGCCACCTGTTCATAATAATATTGTTTTACATGCGTGTTCGAGAAACATTAACTTTACATGGCGTGACATTTTATAGACTTTTTACGTTTGTATACCTCTCGTTGACACGTAGTCAAGGAGCCGTAAAAACCGAGAATACGTGTGGGTATATTTGCGTTCCCATTCGTCACAAATTACCACCGTATGGCAGAAGGTGGAAATCATTGATATGTGTTAGAATAGTTGCCGCGAGTTGGCTTAATTTAGGTGTCTAATGATAACTCTACATTAGGCGCGCATGATGCTTACGCAGGTAAGTGTAAGTCGCGTTATAGGGACGGCTTCTCGGCGACAATTAGCGTACTTGTAAATCGCAACGATCATGTCTGTTACGCTCGAGAGTTGAGCACGACAAACCTGGGGCCAGCCTTAAGTGTAGTAATATTTTATAGTAGTGCTTTCAATTTCTGATTTAGATGCACAGCGATAATGCCGATTCTTTACAGCCGAAGTTTTACCAACAAATGTAATTGCTACGACGTTCTACGCCATTATTTGACATATTAAAAGCCTTCCAGACTGGCGCCGTCAGTGGTCAGTATTCTTATCACGGTTAGTCAATCGGCCAACAATAGACCGCCACTGCTGACAACGCCAGCTCAGAAGACGCTTCATGTCGTTCTCGCGTCATCTATTCTAATACGTAATCGGTAGTACAGCTCAAGGTGGAAACTTTGTCAAAGCATCGGTGCCGAGGTAATTCCTAGTGAAAACTCAAACCAAACGATGCCAGAGCCGGCTTTAGGATGAAGCGGGGCGTGGGCCGTCTGTGTACCTAAACTTTCCCTGAGGATAAAAATAGAAATGGTTCGTGAATATTTTTGAAAAGTAATGTCAACGTTACCGCTCTGATGAACATCGTAACTCTCCAATTCCTGGTCGAGAGTTGAGCCAATAAATATTATTATAATAATATATTTTTAGATGGAAATGGACTCGTGTTAAGACGAGATAAATAACTCATAACTGATACCACATAGAAGAGAAGAGACCAATTGCTCCATCATTAAAAGTTGACGTTCCAATTGGTACTCATACGGCTTGAAGCGATCTCTTTTAGACAACCGTGCAGGGAGAGGAAAATACAACGCTTACTACAAGGAAGGTGATTTCACATAATTTGTGAAACATAGGTCTAGGTTATGTCTAAAAATAGAAGTGTTTCGATCCATACATTTGTAACATACATCTGTGTTTTGTGCCATTAAGGCATGATGTAATAAAATTGACTGTAGGCACCTGATTTTCTACCACGTAATGAGGCAATCCTTACGCCCCGTCCTAAGTCCGCTCAGTCAAAATATTTTCAACAGATGTTTGAATCCATTCCACTGGAACACAAATCAAATAACTCCAACGGTGATCGCTGAGTCACAAACGAGGTTCGCATATATAAACGAGGTACGAATCACGGATTTTGTAAAATAAGCAGATATCAGCAAAAACAAAAATGAGGCCAGGTTTGATTAGACTAGGTATTTAGAAAAATACGTTTTGATAAACTAAAGAGTATACGGTACCTGTTTTGCTGCTAGACAGATCGAAATTGAAAATGCACTTGATTCCTTACTAAATAAAATATGTAGCGTCTGAGGCTCAGTAGTCCATAAATCCAAAATCCGGAGTATATCCGGAGATGTTTAAATATTAATATTATGTCAAAAACTAGCGCAGTATGAGACACACAATTGACTCGAATACGAGTACGAGTTTTGAACAAAGACAACATGAGAGCTTAGCCTGACGATAGCAATTAGTAGGATACTCAACATATTTTTTTTATTTTGAAAACCCTCACTTCAAGGTGCCTAAGATATCCGCGGATGAGTGCTTCGGCGTACTCGCTGCCCCAACATTATGGCATCCCGCAGGAACACGCCCAGGTTTTTTAGTGGGTATCCCCGCCGCGCCGATTTCGGCGGGCGAGTCCCACATACCGCCCCGCGCCCCCAGGCGTGAGGTGATGATGCGTAACGCATTTTTCCTGGGTAAAAAAGGTACAAAAGATGTAAAATGGTACCTACCTACATTTGATTTCGTAACAGCTGATAGTAAAAACGGAATTTGACTGCGAGCGACTCGAAGGTGACGTCGCATTGACATGATTTTAATCATGAATTACCCCCGATCTACTCGTCGTCAATTCTGTCATCTTAAACGCGGTATCACTGAGCTTTATGATCTACAGAGGTGTAATCTAGGTAGGTATGTACACATATCGCTTAGCAAGCAAATTCTCGCGAATTACACGCATGATGTGCCTGTGGTATGCCTTTGACCCAATCACTTTTGACAGGTTAACAACTTTAGATCAGCCTTTGACAACCAATATTTTTTAAACGATTGATTAATCTGATTTTCAAATAGCAGGATTTTTTAGAAAATGTGCTGAGCTAAGTGAACTGCGTAAAAGATGATGGAGTAGTTGTTTATTTTACCCTTGTACCTGTTTACCTCTATCTAAATACATAAAAGGAAAGAGTGACTGATTGACTGACTGATCTATCAACGCACAGCTCAAACCGCTGAACGGATTTGCATGAAATTTGGAATAATATAATTATGATATAAAACATCGATAAGAAATATTTATAAATCGTTCCATTCGTATAGAAATCTAATGCATTTTAAATTTGGTCGATCTGTCTAGAATTCTTATATGTCACGGTTAAACCCCGAAATACGACGGTACCTATGTTTATCTGGCTAATCCTAGGTATTGCCTGTAACTGTTTAAATACGCGCTGGTCGCGTTTGGAATACTTTGCCGTCATCCGTGTTTCCTAAGCGGTACAACTTGGGTATCTTCAAGGCACGAGTGAATAGGTACCTTTCTAGGCATCTTATGTGATCCATCGTCGACCGCATTTTCACTATCCATCAGGTGGGATGTGGTCAAACGTAGGCCTATCTCGTATAAAAAAAAATACAAGCCAACTTCCAACTAACGAACTTTAAAATATTCTTGGAAGAACTTTTAACTCAACTAGTGTTACCTAGGAATTCTACTCGTTAAGATAAGAAGTGTTAAGCAACACTGCACTGTCAGTATCATCCTAAAACAATATGTAAATTTTATACATTTAATTATATTTATATTTAGCCTAGACTGTCCCACTGCTAGGCAAAGGCCTCTCCCAAATTCCTCCATTCCTTTCGATCTAGCGCCGCCTCTTGCCAGCCCTCCACATACATGATCAGATATGATGTAAATTTTATACATAATATCGTAATTCTTATTCATTTAAATATGATTCAAATGTCTAATTAATTAAAAACGAGAAGAAATCCAATATCCTATCGTCCAATTCCAATGGAAAAAACTCAAAGAATGCCTTCGAGCGACCCCATTGACTGAAGCATCAAAGGTAAATCAAAATCAAAGTAGCTTTAAAAACCCTTTACAATGTTCAAAGTAGCCCAAAACAGATAAAAGTTTGATACTCCCTTATCCCTTTTATTGCGGCAAGTTAATGAAACACAGCGAAAAGGTCACCCGATACCGTTAAAAACAATTAGTGGAAGCAGATTCATCAACACAGAAATGAAGTATTATAATACCTACTTTGTTTCTGGTACATTTTTAACATACCAACTGACCCATGTGAAAATCAATTTTTCATCCCACTATCTCGGAAAGTGTAGTTTTACTCATCGATATCTGACTGGAAAAGTATATATTTTCCTCTAGAGAAATTCAAACTTACTTTACCCTCTAGAGACAAAAACATAATTAAACCTATTTACTTCCACCTCTATGGTACCGAAATAAGCGTACAACTTTTTTAAATTTGTTAAAAACTCGGAGTAAGAACCTCTTTAGTAAACTTTTTTTTTTATTTGCTTTGGGCGCACCATCAGCCTTGCCAGTAAGTTACTTTTGTAACATATTACGTTTCTTTTGAACTATATTTACGTTAGTTGTTTAAATATAAGTTACATTTCGAGGCAATAATGTTTTTAATGAATTATATAGTACTGTAATAGTAAATAATAGTTGAGTTAATTTAGCAGAGTTAATAGAATAAGCCAATTTTTTATAACTTTATCTAGTTAGTAGCAAGATTTTTTCTAAGTATTACTTTTTAGTGACTTTTTTATTAACGATTTCTCACTGTAATAAACTGAAAATGAGAAAATAATCACAAAAACGAATAGGTAGAGTGCTTTTCACGAAAGGAAACCTTTTTGCGGGACGCCACTATTGCACATTTTAAAAGTTTAAATACCTTTACCTTTTTAACGCTTCATAATTTCTCATATTTAATTTCTTAATCAAAAAGGTATTTATTTTATGTAACAAATAAAAATGATTTAAAATATGAAGTCCAATAATAATAGAATAAAAAATTAGTTCCGCTAAATTCCGTGGGACCTATTTCGTGAAAAGGACTATAAGTAAGCGTACCTACGTAAATTAAAATTGAATACTGGTTATTTTTGAAGATAGTGCACTGGCAACACTGTGCGCATCCATGGTGAGAATAATTAAAAAAAAAACTTTTAGCATTGAGTTATTTCCTCGCTGAGGGGGGATGAAAAATTATGTGTCACACTCGAGTGCAAAGATTTTTGACCTTGTGCTCTTTTGATTCCCTCGCTAACGCTCAGGATTCTAATTAATAAATCACTCGCTACGCTCGTGATTTAATTTTAGAATCCCTCGCTAGCTCGGTCATACAAACTGAGCACGCGGTAAAAAAGCAACTTTGCACTCTTGTATAACAAATAACTATTAATCTTCTCCCAGCACGGCTGTCTGGAAGAGATCGATCAGAGATAAGACCGCCAATTGTAAAACTTATTTGTTATATTATTTTAGTTTTTAAGTTCTTTTTGTACATTTTCTTTTGTGAAGAAGAGTTATCTACTCGTATTTATCTATAAGCCCAATTTGTAAGAGCGCAATAAGTAGCCTCAGCCCAAATCCCAAATTTTATCCTCAACGAGGTTCAGTCCTCCCTAAAACAAATTTTCTCGAGCTATTTAAAATCTTACCCCCGCCCCGTATATTTATGGTGATATCCTCGCTCTCATGAAAAGCGTATTCTAAATTCATAAAATAGTTGACAAGATGCATTTTTCTTGACTTCGAGCTTATGACACGACCAAAAAAAAAACAATGTAAATCTAGATCCGTACTTATCAGTGAGGGGTAAATCAATATCCCGGATTCTCCACTGTGTATATGTACAAGCGATTGACCTTACACATGATGCCTTATTTATTTTTCAACAAACTCAGTTCAGTAGTTCATACACCCATGTCCCAAACTCCGAACTGTACTTTATCAAGCCTTGTGTGGAAGTAACTTATTACTTAGCCAATAAAAATATCAGATAAATGGAACAAAACAAACGTACTCATAGTCAATGGTTAAGAAGTTTTATGTATTAGCTGGCCACTATTTCATCCGATAAAATTATTGCGTGTTTATTCTAGTCTAACTTATCTGCATATGGAGTGGCTACAGAAATTTATCATTTCTTTCACATCTCTGTGGCAAATTTCAATTCGATCCGTTTGGCGTTTTGAGCTGTACACTGCATTGCTAGATTTTTCAGTCAATCAAACGGTCACGTTTTGCTTTTGTTAGCCATAAGTGATTGTTGTCTAGATCCCCAGTAGGGGGCGGTAGGGGGCTATTCACTTATTTATTGTAAGGGGAACCGAACCAAAGACCGAATTGTCAAAAATTGTTAAATGACGTATTACGTTGTATCGATTTAATACGTCATTTCATACAATTTTGACAATTCGGTCTTCGGTTCGGTTCCCTCACGGATAAGTGAATAGCAGCTGCAGCTTCAAACCACGTATGTATCAAACAAGTCAAACTCAATTTTTTTAAATAATATGTAGTTACAATGTTTATCTTGGGGTAACAGAATTTAGTGATTGTTTGAGTGGCACCAGCTGTTTTTTCAAATCCAGTCCAAAATCCAGTTTTTTCTCTCCAGGCATTTTTATCTTCTATATAATATTATCGTCACTATAGTCTGTTATAGATGTCTGTGTCTGTTTTTACCGGGGGTAGACTTCCTTTGCAGGAGGTCGTCTAGGTGGGTACCCCAACAGTGCCAGTTATTCTACCGCCTGAGCAGTGATGTGCAAACATTACTGTGCTCCGGTAGGAGGGCACTGTAGCTAGTGAAATTACTGGGCTAAAGAGTCTTTACATCTTATGACTCTTGAGTAAGAAGCGTTGGTGCAGTGCTCCTGGAATTTCACATCATTGTGAAATCCTTAGTAGCACTGTACTGATTATGGGCAGCGTTATCTCTTAACATCAGGAGAGCGTCTTGCTCGTCTTCTACTTCATCACATAAAAAAAAAAAAGATAGATAAATAGATAGATTAACCCTTTATTGTACACAAAAATGAAACTAACAAAATCTAACATTAAATTAATACATTTGAAAAGATTTTTTTTTATATTATGATATATGTGAGTCTGTGAACATTTATCAAAATAATTATGTTTTGGTTATGCCATTTCGCTGTTTCCTCCAATACTTTAACCGAGCCATAACCGAAATGGAAAAACATCCTAAACATGATTTCCAATAACCTCGGAGTTTTCGCCATAATATCAAGCAATATTACCTCATGACCCGACAAATTACTTTATTATTCGGAATATTACGGCAATCTTCTATATCGATGGTTGGAGAGGCTCTCAGGTCTTCTCTTGGTCTATGGAATGCATCAAGGAAGGTACCTATTAGTAGCAAAGATCAAGAGATATCAGATTGTGAGAGAGTATAATGGATTTGTCTTCTACCGCTTATATTCAAAGAATATATCGAAAATCTTTCTCTCTTAGTTAAATCAAGGACTATTATTATTAATACTAGTACTATTTATTAGGCAATGGTTAAACATTGTCTCCATAATGGACACTGTGTTTTAGCTTATTAGCTAGATATTAGTAATGATTTGCGTTATTATGAACTCAAAATTATCCAAAATTTGTTTGACAAGGGCACGAAATTAGAAGATTTCAGTATTTCGGCTGTTTCCTATAAGATATGTAGGAGGCAGTCGTTAGGTCATGTTGCAGGCCCTGTAGTAATCTCGGCGACCTAAAACTGTAACATATCGGTTCGCCACACAACCTATAACCTAAATTGTGATTTGACTCTGACAGTGTAAGTAGGGTAACCTGTTCTGTTGGAGTATAAACCCCAATCATTATTTTTATTTTTTATAATCAGTATGTTTTGGTGTAAAGAAAGAAAGAAAGAAAAATGTTTATTTGTAGCAAATTACAACTTGGTTAGCGTATGAGTAAGATGATACAAGTAACAGGATTACCTTCGTTTCTGAGGGTTGTATGCTCGTCACGACAAAACTATAAAACCAATCGGACTAAACTGAAGCTTAGACTGAAATGAAGCCTACAGTAATTTTCAGTAGCTCACAAAGCACTTTAAGCAAATAAAACCTTTACAATGCGGGTCTATTCGCGTATATTCTCTATGTAAACATAGTTCAAGCGCCCTCGATCAAGGTTAATGGCCCTACGGAAAATAAGTTTCATCTATAGAGACGATAAAGTCCAGTGGCAGTTTTCCCGGCCTTTGTTGATAAAAAATACGACGCGGACGTTTTGTACGCTCCTCGATGCCGACTGCGAGGCGTTTTGTACAACAATAGTAGTAAATCACGGGCTTAAGTCATGCTCCTTTTTCATGTAGCTTGAGTTGTGCCAAAGTCGTCGAGTGGCCAAGTCTTGTATTCATGTTGTGTCCCATCCCTATTATTCTTGAAAATTAAGAAAATAGAAGTAGTCGATGTGAAATCTTCTTTTAAATATATTTAAGAAATGCAGGATTAATTGACTGACTGACTGACGAAAGATTCATCAACGCAAACCTCTGCGGTGGATTGAATTGAAATTTGGCGCAAATATAAAAAAAAAATTAATAAAGAATTTTGAAAATGTTTCAGTTCTGTTTTCAGATCGCGGTATATTTAAAAACTATGTTCATCAAAACAGAAGAAAAAAAACATTTAACCCCCCTAATTATGGGGAAATTCAATACTTTTTTTGTACATTCATTATAATAAATCAAAATAATTACAAAAAGCTGCGTGACCAAAAAGCTCTTCAGCATAAAGTGTATTTATCCAATGCCGTGCCGATTTGTCATCACGGTCGGTGGAACTAACACATTAATACATGTTCTGCCAAAACGGTCCCGCGGCTCAGCCAAGTGGATTTAGCCTACTTTTACTAATGATACAAATATACATTTTATTTCTTTAGCTTTGAATAGTCCTTTGTTATGGTTGACGCGTGCGGATTATTTAGTTATCTTTTTTTTACAAGCTTTTATTTACTTTAACCTTTCCGTTTTCTGTCTGTAATCAAATTTTGCAAATTTACTTTGATCCGCTTCCCAGTTTCCGATTGAGCTGAAATTTTGAATGCACGTATATTATTATGACAGCAAATTAATCTGATGATTGAGCTGCAAGGTAGCTGATAGAGGCCATAGGAACTCCATAATTACGATTAAAAATAGACGACGCAACCCCATCGAATTTGGGCTCATTTGATTCGTCTTGACGAGTACTTTGATACTAGATGGTAATAATAATAAAAGCTTATTTTTATAGTCTTTAGATAATTAATGGAATCAGGCGTTACTTTGCGGAAATCCATTATAACAATATATAGATATTATAATATTTAGTGTTAATTCCGCTCCAAACGCGGATGTTTACTCGCGGTCTGCGGTGGTGGAATTAATACTATATTTTTCTTTGATATCGTTAGAATTCCTCGTCATTATTTAAAACTTAAGTTAGACTCACAAATTTGGAGCGGAATTAACACTAAATATTATAATAACTATTATTTTGTATAGTTTTTTTTTATATCACTTGTTATAAGTTCGTATCTTACTTGCAATGTATGTTAATAATATGCATACTCGTATATCTACTATGCACGGTACAAATCTTGTAATTTTAAGACAGTTAGAGTCAATAGTTCTAGTGAAAATGTTGCATAAGTACGGGTAGGTAACTTGTGTATTTCCAAATACAATACAATATTACCATCAAGCTGATCTGATGATAGAGCTGTGACGCAATAACTACATGATGGCTGCTGATAGAACGGTAAAATTTTGGCAAGTATACCTACATATCTCATAGGCGGATTTAGGGGGGCAGGGGGCCAAGGCCCCCCCAGAAACATTGTAGAGGTACGAATTTTGCACATATTTCATGGTCAAATTATAATTTTTTTGCTCGGCGGCTTTTTTCTCGGCTTATTATTAAGGATATAATTTGAACTTTCTAACTGTTCAGAGCGAGCTAAACACACACTTTTCGTAGTAAAAATTATAATATTTTTCCCGCCTGCACCTTGCCCTTTCCCCCAGAACCAAATCCTGGATCCGCCAGTGCATATCTCTATGAGCACATAATGTCATTTAAGGTCATTTCACTCCATAAGATGAGCCCCCATCAATTACAGCTCAAACCACTTTAACATACTATTTGAAATATTATACAGAGATAGATTATAATGTGTCGCAGACATCCATTAAGAAATTAAAAGGAGAAAAAAATAGTTATCCTTTAAGATATTCCTATATATAGTTGTAGGAAGCAAATCTATGTTTGAATATTCTTTTTACATAATTAACTGGATTAATTTTCGTCATTAAAAAGTGTTGGTTCGTTTAGGCCTTCAAGTTACAAATAAACTTGCTTTGTACAAATCGCAATAATTTTTCAAGTTCTCTTCGCAATAATATTTTAAGGATAATCTGCGTGTTTCTTGAGCCTTGAGACACGAAAATAATTTTGTGGTAACAAATGGCTCAATGAAATAATGCTACTCGGCAATGGGGCGATGTAGAGTAAAAAATCTTTATGAGTGATAATATTTTGCTTTGAATTCTAATAAATTATTATGTAACTAGCTTGTGCTCGCAGTTTTGCCCGCGAGCGGAAATCCTTTTTTAGAGGAGGTCGACGTCACAAATTCTATCCGTGTACCAAATTTCACCAACCTCGACGTTTCGGCATACTTACGCTGTGGTCACGAGCAAACTCACGCGAAGCCACCCGATTAATAAGATTAAATTGACTTTTTTTATTCAATTGGTTTTTAAAGACGTCCTTAGAAAATAGCGAGAAATAATTGAACTGTTCCTCTTGGATTGCGTTCTAAAGTTACAAAAATACCTATAAATAAACACGTTATATTTTTACAATTCGCAAGAAGAATGATAACACCGTTTAGTCTCCAGAAATCTCCCGAGAGCCACCACTGTCTCAGATTAATGTATGGTCGTAACAAAGGACACAAAAATAGTAGATGTAGTTTTATTAATCAAAAAGAAGCACACTTAGTAAGCCCACTCGCTTTCATACACGCACACAAATACTGTACACGAAGACTAGCTCTTATATAGTAGGGAGCCAAGAGGGGATTTTTGAAGTTACTAGAGCGCATCATAAAATAATCAAGGGTAAGCTTGCACCCATAAATATCACCATCATCTGCCCACGTCCGTCCACTGCTGGACATAGGCCTTCCCCATGGCACGCCATTTTACTCGGTCCTCCGTCTTCCTCCTGAAACATACCCAGAAATGTACCCAAAACATAGTAAGAAATGTTACCAAATAATAATATGAACTCTTGATGTAGCGGAGTACACTGAGGGTGGCCCGTCAGATTAGAAAAAAAATCGCCAATGATCGCTGAATTGTGGGGGCGATGGACCTCGGGGTCCTACGCTTTCGCATTTTTCTCCAAATAGGAACAGTTTTAAACCTTACAGCTACAGCCCTACACCTAATATTGTTATTATACTGCGGCTTTCATATAATATCTTTAAGCAGCTCAGTCCATTACTTTTTCTTCAAGGGTCATAATAGCGTTTTACCGTCTAACAAATTTCACGTGAATTTTGAAAGGTGTCCAGGATGACAGAAGCGAAAACATTTCCTCTCGCCCACGGGAACTGTATGAGCACAGAATACAATTAGGAACGGGTGTCATTCTCGAGCGATTACAAAGATTTTGGCGTAACGTTTTGACGCGGGATGATTATTTATAATGATTTAAATAAATCAAGTAGTTGAACTGTATTTAATGATATAAAAATATTAAAGTGGTATACCTTATCCATCGTAAATTTTGAAAGAAAACAGGTTTTGTATTAAAGTATTAATGATTGAAATGAAATGTTAAGCTTTTTTCATTATTTTCATTTGTTTTTTACGTAATGATAATGGATACTAAACTAGAATTTAGTTCTAAAATAGTCTTTTCTTAGTGCAGTATATACAATATCGTTGATTTATTAATATTCTTAATGGCCAAACATCGTGATTAATATGGGAGACGATGGCGTCTAAACAGAGCTGTAATCTTCTTTTACTAATTGAGTGGTGTCATGCGTCGGTGAACTTGGATTGAATTTAAACAAGCATATCAAACTTGATAAGTTATTGACTTTAGAAATTGTTTGATTTTAAGGGTGTAGAACCTTCGCAACGTTAAAAATCTTGTATGTACAGTATGTGCTAAGCTCAGTTGCAAATTATATTAACTTGCGGATTGAGCTAGCGCGATGCTTGTAAACACAATGTAGGTATATGTCGGCACTCAATGAAATCTAACTACCTAGGCGTCTAATCTAATCTACCTAAGTGGTTATTTTAACAATATGACTGAGACGCATAATAAGCGCCTTGAATCTCGTCCAACGCACGAGTTAATTTGCGCGAATTTATTAAAACACTACAATTATACCGAAGAAACTTAACTGAACTTAGAATTAAATACAATTTTTAATATAAAAAAGTTTAATAATTGGTGATCTATCACTAATAGCGATAAGACCATTTTGATCCATTTAATTTTGAACAACGACGATGTCCAGAATCTATTATGCTAATGGTATACAGGTTTAAACACCAATTACGTGCGTTACCGGTGTTTTCCACTTGGCGTACCTATTTATCAAAGCTTTCTGTCATAATAAAAAGATTCGAATAAAGAACAAACAATGAAAGGTCTGTCTGATCTCGGAAGCTTCTAATAACTTGAAGACGTTGTTAATGCACGACCAATTAGGCAACGTTCACAAAGACCTCTAACAAGTCACTGCGGATTTGTCAGTACTTGACAATTCTACGTTAGGTATTGTCCCTAAGGATATTTAAGAAAGCCGTATTCTAAACAATTCTGTTTCTCGACGGTAGAGCATAGATAACTTGGTAACATAGAAGCCGCGAGTTGGTCTATGTAGTGGAAGCGTTCGTGTACGGTGTGTGTCGTTACCATGGAAAAACAATTGGATGAAATCAGTATAATAATGCCTCTATATTGGCAACATAGGCCAATGTTGAATTATATTATAATAATGTTAATTAATACACCCGAGTAATATCCCGAGCGGTAATGCTCATAGCATAGATAAAACTGTCCTACTGTAAGAAGCAAGTCACTCGATTCCAAACTATGCAAAATGCTATGGTAATGCACCGGACAGAAACAAAAGATGTACTTTGTTTTTGTTCTTTCTTCTACACATAAGTCCATGAATATTAAATAAATTAAAGAAAGTACATCTCATTTAATTATAACTGTGTCCATTACCTGCTGATTATTTAATTTAAAATAACCTTCTCTGAACTGGTGACGACTGTTGGATACTACACTCAGTTAAAAATGTGTGGTGAGTGCGACGTAGCACAGTTTTTTTATTTAATTATTATTATTATAGAGTAACCTCAAAAAGACCTTAAGCCGCTTCGACCATTTCTGATCTTTTGTGGCAGTCTAGTTGTTATAATTCACTGCTTAATCCCGTGGCCTCTAGGAAGTTCCAGATGTTTCGGGGAGTGACTTGTTGTATCTCTTCTGGGAGCATAATGTGTCGCCCCAGGTGGATACTTCTGTTGAACATGAGTGGGCCACAGTTGCATAGTATGTGCAAAGCTGTTTCGTCTGATTCGTGGCAGAACCTACAAACCATGTCTTGGCCCAAGCCCATCTTCGTTAAATGTTTGTTTAGTTTGCAGTGTCCAGTGAGTATACTGCACATGTTTTATATCTTTTGAGCTGCAGGAGTTCATTTGATAATTTGGGGCTGTAGCCTTTTATGAGGGCTTTAGATTGTGTATGTCCCGGTAAGGACTTCCACAGATCTTTTGCCTTGAGGTTACTCTTTTGGTTTAGCTGGTTGTAAACTTGTAGTTTTGTGGTTCCACAAAACGGTTCGGGTCCGATCTGAGGGTTATCGGCACCCTTTCTTGCAAGTTCATCTGCTAATTCATTCCCATCTATGTTGCTGTGGCCAGGAACCCATTGCAGGGTTACTTTATTTTTTGCGCCTAGAGCATTTTATTTAATTAACAATATATATATATATATTAATTGTACGTAGGATTTTTTATTATATCGTATTGACAGATATTTTTGTCAAACACGTTTGATGTGAAATTGAGAATGCAACCACGATGCAATTGGCATCTGGAGCGTTGCTCCACTTCATACACAGAAAGGCGATCACGGCGACATCTACTCAGATATAAAATCAGTGGCAGAGAGCCATCAGCTCTCCTTCGGGAGCTCATTATTATGCTGAGTGCGAGGAGGTATTATCAGTTTCCCGGACTCGCGATGTGAATACGGAGTTTCATGTATGTTCAAATAGGTTTGATATATACTTACGTCAGTTGTCAGCAGTTATAAATGGCTTTGTTTCTGCTAAATGGTTTGGGTGTAATAGGGTTAACGTTGATATCAGAATTTATTTTCAAACAAAAACTTTTTAAAATAGTTGTGTCCAAATGTGTCCTATGTTATTGTAGGGTCTTTCAATCTAGTTTATCTACCTTTATACAAAATTACAACTCAATCGGTCTACCAGTTTGGGCGTGAAGAGGTAACGAGCACAAACAATCTAAAATTTTGCATTAAACGTATCTTAAAACTCTCTCTCCCTCTCTTTTTATTTGTAAGAAAAAAAAATATAATTCTAATGATCGGGTTGGATTAACTTTTCTTATAAATCATAATATAGTTTTTTTTAAGAGCGGCAAATGCCTTTATTTAGAAAAACAAACTAACAACACTACAGCTAATATAGTTAACTTTTATTATAAAGAAATCATAGTTTTAGACAAACGAATGCAGCTAGTAAACAGTACGTACTAAAATTATATCTTGGCCAATTTTCTTTATGGGAAATGACTACAATGGAAATTACATCTAGAAAGAAGCTATGAGCTATCCTTATGTATAAAAAGAGCTTATGTACAAAAGATTGTCCAGAATATTTGGAACAAGCAAGTCATCTCTACTTAAACAAATAGGACAATAAAATAAAATCTTATAAAAATCAGATTACAAAGAGGTCAGTCGAGAGCCGGCTAACTATAGAGAGAGAGAGAGAGAGAGAGAGAGATAGAATGCAGTTATCGTAGCTAACCGTTAGGGTTGGGATTACGGACTTTACTGCGGGGAATTGAACCGGACTTTTGCTCGGGTTTTTATTTTAACCTCTGACTTTTTGATATTTATTTTAAAATTCTTGATTAGGTTGAATATAACGTATTAATGATAAATGAGAGTGTCTTGCCTTAAGAAAGTATATACTGAAATATTGATCACAAAAACTACTATAGTAAACTAGAAATACTTAAATATAATATTAGAATTATAACAGACACAGTAGAAGGGGCGTGGCTCCATATTCCAGATGCACATTCCTAAACGATAGTCTATAGTCTATAGTAGAACTATGCGTGTATGCGTTTTTTATACGGTGATGTAAGAAGCGGAGCAAAACGCTCCTGATGTTAAGAGATAACGCTGACCGTAAATCAGTACAATGCCTAGGATTTAATTATGTAAAATTCTAGGTGCGCTGCGACAACGATTCTTACTTAATGATCATTAGATGTTAAGACTCTCTAGCCCAATAATTTTACTAGCTATAGTGCTCTACTACCGAAGCACAGTAATTTCTGCATTAGCACTTTCTTTTCGTAAGATATTTTTATTAAAGTTGTAATAAAATATGTACCTAGATGTACCTACTTACGTAAAGTTACACGATGCATCGACATACACGCTTGTTCACAAATTGACGTGTAACGTTACCTCGGGCGCCTGCATTATAATGTCACTCGCTTATCGGTGGGCTTTTATTATTCATATGTTAGTCAGGGAGATAATAGCCAGGGCAATTCATAATAATTTATTGTAATTGTCTAGTTTTAAGAAAATCATTTTTGTAAAATCTATATTTATGGTTTAAATAAAGAGTATTTATTGCACTATATAGTGTGTGATGATTTATAGAGTTTTACGTAAGGCTTAAACATTTTCGCTATCCCACAGATTTACGTGCTTCCCTAAACACGGTAGCGTCCAGGCGAAAGTTTTTGACACCCTGATATTTGAACCCAAGGCTTCTGGATCACAAGTCAGACGTATGACCATTAGGCCATGGACGCTACAAAGAGTGGGTGAAATACTACGTCATTTCTGGTTACTGGTTACATATTCCTCTACCATTAGGTTTTTAGTATATGTAAGCTTTAGATCATAAATTTTTGATTTTAGGGTATTTTTTCTTTACTAAATCTGTAAAAAAATACTTATATGAAGTTACACGATGCATCGACTTACACGCTTGTTCACAAATTGACGTGTAACGTTACCTCGGGCGCCTGCATTATAATATCACTCGCTTATCGGCGGGCTTTTATTATTCATGTGTTAGGCTGGGAGATAGTGTCAATGATCATTACTTAAGGAGTTTTGCTTCAGGATTCAATTACAGATAATCTATACAAATTTGGACACTAGTTTCCACATTGTTTATATATTAAGATCTTGCAGTCTTATATGGCGCAAACATAATACAACAACTTAACTAAAAAAGCTAGTTTTAGCAATCTTAAATTAATTTATCTTCTTATTTAAGGTTTCATTTTTGAGTTACTGTCGTATTCCAGTTCATTTGTGGACCCAGTCGGGTGTTTTGAAAAGTTAAGAAGAGAATACCTAAGTCAAATAATAAAGTTATCGATTTCAACCGAAAAAATGTGAGCGAAATTGCTAGATGACAAAGTTAAACAGAGTTTAAAGTATGCCATCAACCAATATGTGCGTATTGGTTGATGGCATACTTTAAACTCTGTTTAAGTAGTATATATGTTATCATTTTGTTTCTATATGTGGATTTTTTGTTACAATTAGAATATATTATAGCTGTTAGCCTCCCAATCATGTAAAAATAAAATAAATAAAATTCTGTGAGGACATTGTCAACACGTATTCAAAACAAACATTACCTGTGAATTTCTTGCTGTTCTTTACATGGAGTTGCTTTTCAAACAAGTGGTAGCGGCTGCCTATGTAAATCAATTTTGAGTTTGAGTTAGAGTTTAGCAAATCGCTTAAGTAATGAAAGTCTCCATTATCTGCCATGCCTATGTATACCGCCCAGTCACTGCATAGCGATTAACATTTCCTTACAATGTTATACGTACACGTATAGGCATGGATACGGTGTTTAATTGCTGTCCGCTGATAGAACAGTCAGTTACTCTTTTCTATTATATTTAAAAACTTATCAATAAATTTCATCCGAATATCGAAAAAGAAAGGGGTTGACCAAGCTTAAAATAGCCATAATCAATACAAATGTCATTTTTAGATAATGTATTTAATGTTGTATGTTTTGTTTGTATATTAAGTGTGCAATAAAGAGTTTTCCATCTATCTATCTATCTGTAATCTCTCAAGTAATGAAAGTCTCCATTATCTCCCAAACCACAAGGTACGCCCAGTCACCGCAAAGCGATTAACATTTCCTTACAATATTATACGTATACGTAGAGGTATGGTGGTGTTTAATGATGGTGATTTGGTTAACGTGCCAACAGCTTTATGGTACATTTTGACTGCGGCTTACATGAATATCATTTGAATCTTTTTGGTTGTTATACTTAGGGGATTGACTTATTATAGGTAGGTACATACAATACAATACTCTTAATAGGGACAAAAATGAACAAAATATAATTAAAACTAAATTATATAACTAATATTAATGTACACAAACACAACATCGACATCATCAACATCAACATTGACAATCAATCAATCAACAACATTGTGGACATGCACACATGTCCACAATGTATGTATTATTAGCCTTGTGAAAATGTTTGCTGCTTATTTTTCTTTAACATGTCCTCAGGAAGAATTTCGCAGGAGACCTTAGCCTAGCTGTGGGACAGTATAGGCTAAATCACTATAAAGTATAAGACAAAGTCGCTGCTCGCATCTGTATCTCTGTTCACATTTAAATCTTTTAACTTACGCTTCAGATATTGATGCAGTTTTTTTTTAAATCGAGTGATTCAAGAGGAAGGTTAATATGTATAACTACTACGTTTCAAAAACAAAGATAATTTTTTAGTTAATTTGCAGGGTTTAAAGGATCAATATCTTAATAAATTGGATATATATCGGATATTTTTCATAATATATCTGATATGTATCATAAGATATATCGGATATAAGTAAGTGTATTTGTGAAGGTTGTATATCTATGAAAATATCATAGATATACAACCTTCGAACCCCGCAAAAAATATCTTTGTTTTTGAAACGAATATAATTTTTGCGGGGTTCGAAGGTTGTATATCTATGAAAATATTATAGATATATTCACAAAAACTGTTATATCCGATATAATAGATCTACGTCGTAAGACCTATCTGTATTCCAAATTTCAAACCTATCCTTTCAGTGGTTTGTACTGTGCGTTTATAGATCAATCAGTCAATCAGTCACTCTTTACTTGTATATATTATTTAGAAGTACATGCATAATATGGTACAGAAACACTGTTAAGTTTCTGTTAGGCGCTACGAAGTGCGCGCGGGTCCACTATTATGTTTGTCTTATTAGAAATATTCATATTTCGAGTTTGCCAACTAACTCATCTTACTAATACACGCTTTTACAAGAATTACTTTACATCCATTACGTCCCATGCATCCTTTATGTTCTTAAAATGAACGTAAAGGTTGGTTACACAACCTATTACTCTTACAGTTTAATTTTCCGAACTTCTTTTTCTAGTCTAGGCTATTGTTATATTCAGAATTTTACCATTTATCGTACAAAGTACCAATTTTTAATTTAGGCCGAGTATGATTTACTAGGTAACATAAATCAAGACTTGCCCGATCACAACTGAGTTTGATTCCAATAAATCATGGAAATTCAGTAGAGCTTTAAAAATGCTTGTTTTTTTATTTACTGCTATTTTAACGAAATTTTAAGGCAATATCAGATAAGATAAAGGTTCTTTAAAAATAAACTAACTATAATCCGAAAGTGTGTGTGTGTGTGTGAGAGTTTATTAACTCTTCACGTTGAACGAATTCAGCTGAAATCTGGTATGCAGATTGCTTAAACCTTACAATAACACAAAGGCTACTTTTTAATTTGCAATGAAGCCGATTTAAGTTTTTCATACTTTTACTACCAATACTATGTAGTAGGTGTACTTCTTCTTCGTCTTATATAAAAGGAAAGAGTGATTGACTGACTGACTGATCTATCAACGCATAGCCCAAACTACTGAACGGATTCGGTTGAAATTTGGAATACTGATAGGTTTTAAATATAACGTAGACCTCCGCTAAGAAAGGATTTTGTCAAGCGGTAAAAGCCGCGAGCATAAGCTAGTTAGTAATAAAAGTAAACTAGATAACTTAATCAGAGGGCCTATTGGCTATCACCAATCGACATGTAAAACACTAGAATCCATAGAAAAAATTGCGTACATTACTTGCTTAAACTTCCTCATTAATATGAGTCAAATTACAAAAGCAGCAATGTACATTGAAGTTTTTTTTTTTTTTTTTATATTAAGAGCGGCAAACAAGCAGTCGGCCCACCTGATGTTGAGTGGTTACCGACGCCTAAGGACCCCTTCAACACCACAGGCGTTAATGGAGCGTTGCCGGCCCTGGAAGACTTTATAAATACCCCTTTTGAATTTTGGTAGATCGAAAGATTGAGGGAAGACCCAAGAAGGAAGGTCGTTCCACATTTTACAGGTGCGTGGCAAAAACGAGCGAGAGAATCGGGATGTATGTGAGCTCCAAGCCAGTAAAATGTGAGGGTGGGCCTTTCCCTGTGACGGGAAGTCCGGTGAAAAAACTGTGATGCCGGAATAAGGTCAAAGAGCTCTTCAGAGCATTCCCCGTAGTAAAGTCTGTAGAACACACACAGAGAGTTGTCATCAATCGTAGTTGGTAGAATTAGCCAATAAGCTCTCTGGTTCGCAAATAATTTTGTAAAAACATTCGTATTTCCGCTTGGAAACTGTCGTTGTTAATCCACTAAAAAAATAAAACGTTAGCTCTAGCTTGACACGTAAAATGGAAATCTGAATAGTGAAAACACGGGGGGATTCTGTGTACTTTTGTTGACTAGAGTGGAGAGCAGAATGCGGAAAGCGTGTGCTCAATGTACATACACATGTATAATACCTCTACCTCTAAATGTAGGTTTATTATAGCTACAGCCTATATTATAGGTATCTATAGATACGAGTAGATAAAACGCGAGTTCATCTGTGCAACTTACAACTTAATTTTTGTAATAGAAATTCGTAAGTGTAGGGGAAATAGCCTATGTATTCCGTTTGGGTCGATGTGTTGATGACTTTGTCAGCCGCCTATATAAGATAAGATAAGATGTGTTCCGCAAGGTCTAAGTTATTTATATGCCAAATTTCAGCTCAATCGGTCCACCCGTTTAGGCGTGAAGAAGTAACAAACATACATCCAGACATCCTGACATCCAGACATCCATACATCTAAACATTCTTACAAACTTTCACGTTTATAATAACGAGCTAGAAGTTAATTATTTTTTAGATCCATTCGAGTAACATTTTTTTTTTGTTATGGCTAAAAAAAATGTGACACGTTTCTTTTCATTTATTCAAAATGACGGCATATTTTCCAATACATAATCCATGTATGTACTTATAGGTATAGGGAAGCTCGCGCCGCGCAAACATTGTTAAAGTTGTTTGTCTATCGCTTCATCTGCCGGAGATTTACCCATCTGTGCAAAAAGGGGAGTTATTAGATATCAAAATTGTATCTAATAATATGTTCTAATAATATAAGAGTCTTTGTATGTATAAATAAAATTATATAGAATCCTGCTGTTTCATTTACAAGAGCAAGGGATTTTTTTTTAAATGTTCAGCCGACTTCAAACTCCATTTCTTAAACGTACATTTAAATTCACATATTAAAAAAACCGATTGCAATAAATAACATTTAAGTAGAACCTCCTGGAAAGTTTCAACCAATTTTAAAAAAGGCGTAAAGGTCGCAATTCTATATTAAGTATCTTTTTAGTCTTCCGTAGTAAACAAGGATGCCTAAACTTTTATCAACGATATCTTTAAAACTAATAAAGATATCGTTGATGACAGTTAAGGCTGTTAATATTCGATTTGCCAGTACCTACTACGGAAGCCCACATTACGCGTAGCCCGACTAGCGATTGGCCTATTTATTTTACTGATATAACTAGAAGAATCACTTGTTTTATAGTCCTAAATACGTATGTCGAATAATTCGGTGAAAAAAAAAAATATGTATCAAAATTTCATCATTTAAAATACACATAAGCATGCTCGCACTAGTAGGACGAAGCCCATTACTTTTACACTGCAAAATGTGCTTACGCCATATTATTTTAAAGTAATTCCATTTACGCTAAAGCGTGACCACAAAAGGCACGTCGTCGGAAGCTCGTCGAGACAGTACGGCCCCCGAACTACCGGTTAAGGGGTGTTAACATCCTACTGACCATAAACTTTTCGGTTTTGCGAACGTTAAATTGAAGGGACGGTGTTGCCCGTTTAAAGATACTCCTTACAAATTGGCCGTAATTTTTATCTGTGAGGAGAAAAGTATCGGAATTTTTTACTGTTTTTGATAGCAGAATTTTTAGCTTTTTATATCAGCATAGTCAAAGAATATACAATTTTTTTTCTGGTTTGCAATCATTCGTCATAAATAAAGCATTAGAAATTTTGAAGTTATTTTGACTAATTTTGATTATATTTTTAACCGAAGGAAAAATGGAGGAAGTTTACTAGTGGACGTGTTTAATTTTTTTTTTGCAAATATTGAAAACTTTGGGAACTTTATTGCTAAAATAATTTACAGGCCAACTGGTAGAAAATGCTATGTTAGCATTAAGTTAGTCCTAGCGTTGTGCTGAATAATAAAATAAATAAATAAAAAATATTAATTACATTTCATGTTGAAATTCGTTAACTGATCATACTTGTAAAATTTGTGGGAAGTTGGGAAGCATGTTTTTGTTTAAATAAGTTTATCATTGCCAACCGATTGTCGATCAATTAGACAAAATGAATCCCTCTCCAGCTCCTACCCAGCTTCACTGAACTTACAAAAAATATTAAAAAGTGTATACAAGTGGTATTTTTCCTACATCAGGCAACATTAAAAAAGTTAAGTACGCTCTCGAAACATGGCGTCTATTGTGTTCGACAGACATTAAACGGAATTTACGAGCATCCAATTTTAGACAAGGCTCTAAGTACAGCCCTTAACGCGCCTCCCTCGCCCGTAGGACCCACATATTTTTATTAGCCACTGATTCTAAAATAGATCTGCCCCATAACCTTTTAACCATTTAATATTGGCTGACTAAAATACATTGAAATACATTCCATTTTGAGTGTTTCGTAACTGTTGGAAACAAAAAGAATAATTGATGTCTGTGTGTGTCTGTTTTTTTATATTTGTGTTTGTTTTTTTATGTGTTTGAGTAATTTATTTTATGTGTTTTTGTTTTTTTTTTGTAGCGTCCGTTATTATAATAATACGCGGCAAACGCGCCGACATACTTGCCACCTATGCCATAAAAGAAGGTTATATTATTTATTAAAGATGCCTACAAAGTAAAAAGATATAGGTACCTTTATTTAAATATATCTATCATACTCCCGCAGTAAAACCTAAAACGTACATTTTTATGAATGATAAAATTTTAAAATGAGACCTCTCAACCCCGAACGGAACACGTCGGAAAATTAAGAAAAATTCAATTTTCTTTACTGCGTCTGGCTCTTCGCCAAGAATCAATTGCGAGTATTAGAATGAGATCTTATACCGAAAGTAATTTTAAATTGGGAATGCGAAACTTTGTAAAAACGACAATAGTCTGTGGATTTCAATTAGACCCAGGATTTAACAATAGGTAACGTTGAATGACCGGAGGTTTGCCGAGGGGATAATGCGCTTCTAAGAAAGCTGAGTAACATTTTCAATGAAAGCTTCTTCTATTCTTTTTACATCCGATGTTACAGACATGTATTTTTTAATCTTGAGCCTTATTGAGCGGAAAACCTAGCTTGTTTGTAATAAAATTCAATGTACCTCTATGTTGCAGTCGGATTATCCGCCGTATTACATTGCGGCTAAACATTATGGTGTATTTATTTTTATCGTCCCACTTCTGGGCAAAAGCTTCTCGTCACCCAGACCATTTATGATGTGCAGGTGCTGCTTAGTAGTTAGGAACTCACAATTAGTTAAGAATGTAAAAAAAAGTACAATGTACATGACACACATTATATTCTCTAATTAAAAAAAAAAAATTTAATGTGGAAAGTGCCCATAACTCTAGATTCTAGATGCATTTCAGCGCTGTATGACGATGACATCGTATGCACCATAAACGACTCAGAATGAGTTAACGACCTAGTTTTATTTTAGAATAGGTTCATTACTTTAAGACAATATATTAAGTTTCGCAATAATATTATGATGACCTACTACGAACATAATATTTAATCTTTCTAGGTTAATTAACTCTGTATTCATTAACCTTTATTAAAGTTAGACACAACGAAAATACCAAACAATTAAACTGTATAACTATTTTCTAATCGATTCGCAAGATTAATTTATGCAATAGACGTGCCACGAAAACTTAGGCTTTATTAATGTCAGGGATCACAAACAGTTTGCTGGGTAATTGACTTGAGTCAATAAAGTTGAAAACCACGGATCGACTCGCGAAAGCTTTTCAGTGCAACGAACTTTAAAATCTCGTTAAATTATTCAACTTGGAAGCTTGAAATGGGATAAAGATGTTTGGTTTTTAAGATATCTGTGATCCGCGTTTTAAAATATAGTAGGTATAGTATTATATGTAGAGTATATTGTGATACGATGATAGAAGATTCACATTTTGGTTCAGGGAATACTTTAAAGGTGAACTCTTCTCAATAATTTAAATTCTCATTAAAACTGAAACTCAACCGCTTGACTGTTTTATTTAGTCCTGTATGATGTCCATCCACCTTCCTGGTTACAAGAGTGACACTGGCCACTACCATGCCAGTATTATTTAAATAGATGAAATAGATCTAAAGCTGGGTCGCTGGGAGTGGTTGGAGAAGAAAGACGGAGGACCGAGTTGAGTGGCGTACCATGGGGGAGGTCTATGTCCTGCAGTGGACGAACATAGGATGATGATGATGATCTAAAACTTATCAATATCCTCGTGCGCCGACATACTCGTATCATATAATACCTATCTTGAACCCGTCCTACGCTCTGACTACAAACTCCAGCCAAGAAGTCTTGCAGTGAACTTCGAGCGACGATTCATGCTTTTGTATCAAAAAAAGAAGATGAAGTGAAAAAAATAAAGATATAAATTATGTTAATAAAAGACAGACCTCATAATGAAACTGTTATTCGAAATTGAAACAAAGTCGCGAGGGACATTATAATTTCTGTGTAAAAAAGTCAATTTTCCTTGATATCGTGGGCGCTGATCCAGAAACTTGAATTTCCACCCGCCACTCCGTCACATTTCATTCCAATATTGTTTTACGCCAACATTATCTTTCGCTTTTTAATGTTATTTGTTCTATATTCTATAGGTTTAATTTAGGCAGAGCGAACCTTTTACATTATAGACTTATGAATTTTGAGTAGCTTAAATTGCTACACTTTCCATCAGGTGGAATGTGATCAAACGTAGGCCTATTTTTTTTACAATATATAATAATAATACGATGATAACTACCTATGAAGATTTGGTATTTCTTCTTCTGTTTCTTATTTCTGTATATTCTTGTTCCTGTGTTTCTGTGCTCAATAAATAATTTTCTTTCTTTCTTTCTTTTGTCGGTATGGATTGTCACATTGCCGTTAACGGTGATGTACGTAGATGGAACGAGCTCGGAGAAGCTCATGTAATTTTTGTACACACTCTCAGAAATGGATTGTCTGTAAGGAAATTTTATTTATAACGGTTTTTAGTTTGTCACCAGTGTAAAATAGTCAAAGCAGAATTTTTTTAAATATTGCGCAGGGCTTCTCTTGAGGAATTTTCAAAATAATATTCTATGAATTTATATTGCAAAATGTATCAAATAGAGTGAGCGAGAGGACGTCTAGTTGTATAAAATCCCTCTTGAGGAACTACCTTCAAAGTCTAAATATTAAAATTAAATGTACTAGAGTTACGAATAGAAAGCCAACGAAAGAGTCGTAGAACTGGCTCAATACTGGGTCAAACTTAAAATCTTAAATTAAAAAAAAATGTAAGCCGAAGAAGTAGAAGAAGGAGACGACGTAATGTAGTATAGAATTATCGCTTCCATTCAATGACGTGATTGATTTAAACCTAAACTAATTTTCCAAGTAAATGTGCCGTGAAAACAGATCTGACATTCTTTCTACAACAGCGGCGGGTGATTTACGATCCGCCAAGCGCACGAGACACACAACGCAACCTTTTTTAACTTGACTTTACAAGTAATTAATGAATCTCACATTGATTTATTTTGGAGCTATCTGATAAACAGGTCAACTTGATGAAATAGATAAAAGTGATGGAAAGCTTTATACGAAAAATATTCTTTATCTTTTTTACAAATACGATAGGTTTGACTTTGGTTTTGAAAAATCAGTGCAAAATTTTAAAGCACATAATATTTGAAATAACCTATAAGGAATATTTACACATGAAGCGTTACAAGAATACCAGAATACCAAGAGAATGTTTAAACGTCGAGGACACTACTTATAAAGGAACGGCAAAATTTAGATATCTCGGCTGCACTGTTACGGACACCAATACGAGGGAGGACGAAATTGAAATTCGTGTACAGAACACCCTACGCTGCAGTGCTGCCCTTCACAAAGTGTTAGTGTCCAAGCTACTCAGCAGAAGCACGAAGATACGCATTTATAAAACTGTAATTCGACCTATCCTAATGTACGGATGTGAAGCGTGGACACTAACACAGAAGGAAGAGAATAAACTTCTTGTTACAGAAAGGAATGTGTTGCGGAAGATTCTGGGACCCATAAAAGAAGTAGATGGTTCATGGCGAATCAGAAGAAATGCAGAAATTGAAGAACTAGTGGCCGAGCCTAACATCATCGGCGAGATAAAATCTCACAGACTTCGCTGGCTCGGCCACGTAGAGTGAATGGGGGAGGATCGGGGAGTGAAAAGAGCATACTTGGGACGAGCTACCGGCAAGCGGCCGGTGGGGCGTCCAAAGTACCGCTGGAAGGACGAAGTACTGAAGGACCTGAGAGCGCTCCAAGCTGAGTCTTGGGAAGCGACAGCGCAGGACAGGCAGGAATGGCGTATTCTTGTGTCGGAGGCCAAGACTCAGTTTGGGTCGCTGCGCCGTCTTAGTTAGTTAGTTTATAAGGAAAATATGAGATTTTTTTTAAATATCAGAGATTAAATAATTTTCCTAAATTGGCATGAAACTCACATAACGATTATCAAGTAGGTTTGTATAGTATCTTCCAACCCAAAAAAGAAGATGGAATTTCAAAAAAGTTGCTCATGTGCGTCTTTTTGGTAGTTAAAATGACGGTACCTAATATACTAAAAAGTCACTGGTACATATTTACCAGACAATAAAATTGGTCATATATATCTCTCTACCGTGTCCTAAGTTAAATATTGATCGAGTATGTATTACACAACCTAGTCCTTACAAAAGAAAAGCTGAGGCAATATTTTCAACAGCTACTAAGTTAAGCAGATCTAGTTTATTCAACAAAAGGCCACCCACTGCAGTATTTCTAATAAAAATAAAAATATATGCGTCCCAGACCTCTATTCACGACATGAAAAGCCTGCGCAAGATATGATCTGCGGGTTTATTTGTGAGTATGTAGATCAAAGAGTTTATTGTCCACGGTCGTAAAAAGCGTTGGAAGTCAATACCGAAAGTCTTAAGGTCCCGTCAGACTGATAGTGCTTCCACACTGATAAGATCCCGCGTGTCGTGTCGCGTTAACGCACGTGATGACGTCATCTGTCGCGTTTCTGAACTATGCATTTGTATGGAGGCGTGCACATTTATAAGATCCCGTGTGTTGAGGAGCCATGAGGAGTCTTGAGGCGCGGGCGTTCACACTTGTAACGTGTGTTGTGTCGCAATATTCATTCATTCGCATTTCAACCTCCGCTCGGAAGGTTTCTCTTCCTAATCTATGTCGAAAGGTTTCAAAATGTTTGTGATTTTTTTTATGATAGCAAACTGGAATTAGTTTTAAAAACAAGTGAAATAAATAAAAAACTTTTTTAAACAAGTTTTTAGTTTATTTCCATCTAGCACTTTATTACTCGTCACGACGAATGAAACGAGCTCAAACTCGACGGGGTTGTATCGTTTAATTACGGAATTCCTATGGTCACCTTCCAGCTCCATCATCAGACCTTGATTACTATATATTTTTAAAATGCTCGTCAAGACTAATCAAATTAGCCCAAACTCGATGCGGTTGCGTCGTTTAATTATGGGATTCCTATAGCCACCTTCCAGGTGCATCATCAGATTAGCTCTGTCATAATTATATTGTATTATCATCCGATTTATACATGCATACAAAATTTCAGCTCAATCGGAAACCGGGAAGTGGATCAAAGTACACATATTGTAATATTATTTCGATGTGAAGCCTACGGTGGTTGAAACGCGACTGAAAGAATTTCGCGACAGAACGCTCCTCAAGACGCGGGATAAGTATGATCACCTCGCGACACGACACGCGGGATCGGACGGGACGGGATCTTATTAATTTGGCCGTACCTTGAGGCGGGACGGAACGGTAAAGCGGTCGCGATCTTCATTTTGTTCCTGCCCGCAGGTTACGTACAAATTCGAACATTACACAAATTCCATCCCAGATCGCGTTCGCTTTACCGACTCAGTGTGACGTAAGCTTTATTTGAATCTTCGTGACTGGACATGGCCCTGTTATAAATCTATATATATAAAAGAAAGTCGTGTTAGTTACACTATTTATAACTCGAGAACGGCCGAACAGATTTGGATGAAAATTGGTGGGGAGGTAGCTTAGGACCGGGGGCGTGCTATAGAATACTTTTTATCCCGATTGGTATGATTTGAAGAAAATTCTAACTAAAAATAGTTATGAATGAAAAACAAATGACTGTTGTCGAAATTTGACAGATGATTGTCATTTTGACGTGTATTCTATTTTCAAAATTTGACGTAAATGACATAAGGAGGTCGGTGACTTGGTTTGTAACTTTTTGAATGTGAATAAAATTTGAATGGTAGAATTTGATGGAAATTTAACTGATAGAAATTTAAGAGTTGAAAAATGGTAGAAATTTTAATCTAAGAAACCATAGATCATCAAAATCGGTTCAGGCGTTCTTGAGTTATGAGTATTGAAACTTTTACGAAGTACCAGGACACCAGAAACATGTAGGAGATGTTTGACAAATTTATTTGTATTATAAACTACTTGCTGGAAGTATAACAAAACGTCATAAAAATGAAAAATCCATTGAATGGAGAGTATCACTATCATAGTTCGAAAAGCAATTGGTAGTCACACAGCCCACTCTTTGGCTTTAGTATTGTTATATCTAGCGTAGGTACTATAGTCGCTAAGCATTGTAGATGTAAAGTATTGATACAATAAATATATAAGGCATCGCCTTGCAGTTTGTATCACCCACTACCCCACATTTTTTTATGTGATGAAGTATAAGACGAGCAAGACTCTCTCATGATGTTAAGAGATAACGCTGCCCATAATCAGTACAGTGCTACCAAGGATTTTACAATGATGTGAAATTCCAGGAACACTGCACCAACGCTTCTTACTCAAGAGTCATAAGATGTTAAGACTCTTTAGCTCAGTAATTTCACTAGCTACAGAGCCCCCTACCGAAGCACAGTAATGTTTGCACATCACTGATCAGGCGGTAGAATAACTGGCACTGTTGGGGTACCCACCTAGACGACCTCCTGCAAAGAAAGTCTACCCCCGATAATTAAATTAATTTAAATAATAACAAAAAAATTATTATTATAAGGCGGAACGAAGTTCGCAGGGTCAGCTAGTAATCTATATATATAAAAGAAAGTCGTGTTAGTTACACCACTTATAACTCAAGAACGGCAGAACAGATTTGGCTGAAAATTGGTAGGGAGGTAGCTAAGAGCCAGGAGACGGACATAGGATACTTTTTATCCAGATTGGTATGATTTGAAGAAAATTTTAACTAAAAATAGTTATGAATGAAAAACAAATGACTGTTGGCGAAATTTGACAGCTGATTGTCATTTTGACGTGTATTCTATTTTCAAAATTTGACGTAAATGACATAAGGAGGTCGGTGACTTGGTTTGTAACTTATTGAATGTGAATTAAATTTGAATGGTAGAATTTGATGGAAATTTAACTGGTAGAAATTTAAGAGTTGAAAAATGATAGAAATTTTAATCTAAGAAACCAAGATCATTAAAAACGGTCCATGCGTTCTTGAGTTATGAATATTGAAACTTTTACGAAGTACCAGGACACCAGAAACATGTAGGAGATGTTTGAGAAATTTATTTGTATTATAAACTACTTGCTGGAAGTATAACAAAACGTCATAAAAACAATGACAATTATAAATTTTGAAGTTTAACGTTTGATTTGTTTTGGTTGGAAAATATTAAAATATTTGCAGATAGTTAAGAAAATTTGATTAAAAACAATGCCGCGACCAAGACAATCGAATCTTTACCGACAAAGCGGAAATGCGACTAGGATTCGGAACATTGCGAATGAAAGGACAGATGAAGAACAAGAAATTGCACGTGAAGAGACACGCGTTAGTATGTCTCGGCTGCGTACTAGAGCAAATAGAGGCAGCCCGAGAAACGGCACCCTTGGCAATGCGAAATCATCGAGCAAATCTCAGAGTTGAAGAAATGTATCAAGTCTTGATTTGAATAGAGTAGCGTTTCGATACATTGCCTGCATACTAGCGTTCAAATTGGGCAAATGGACATTGTTTGCGAGTATTGTAACGCATTGAAGTTTTCTGTAGAAACGCAAGGATAATCCTGATTGTTGGTGAAAACTTGGAAAGAAGAGATATTGTGCTGTCACGTCGCGATAATGGGCAACTGCAAAAAATATCAGAAACACATCATTTATATGACATGTTGCAATAACCGCTGATGTTTTGGAAAGGAGAAGATGGATATTATTTCCATATCAAAATGAAAAATACACTGAATGGAGAGTATCACTATCATAGTTCGGAAAGCAATTATTGGCTATTGAGTGAGGTAGTCACACAGCCCGCTCTTTGGCTTTAGTAATGTTATATCTAGCGTAGGTACTATAGTCTCTAAGCATTGTAGATGTAAAGTATTGATACAATAAATATATAAGGCATCGCCTTGCAGTTTGTATCACACACTACCCCACATTTTTTTTTAATGTGATGAAGTATAAGACGAGCAAGACTCTCTCCTGATGTTAAGAGATAACGCTGCCCATAATCAGTACAGTGCTACCAAGGATTTTACAATGATGTGAAATTCCAGGAACTAGCTAAAAACTAACTAACTAACTAACTTCTAGCTGACCCGGCGAACTTCGTTCCGCCTTAGAGTAATAAAATTACCCAATTTTTGTTTTTATTTAAATTAATTTAATTATCGGGGGTAGACTTTCTTACCGGGGGTAGACTTTCTTTGCAGGAGGTCGTCTAGGTGGGTACCCCAACAGTGCCAGTTATTCTACCGCCTGATCAGTGATGTGCAAACATTACTGTGCTTCGGTAGGAGGGCTCTGTAGCTAGTGAAATTACTGGGCTAAAGAGTCTTAACATCTTATGACTCTTTAGTAAGAAGCGTTGGTGCAGTGTTCCTGGAATTTCACATCATTGTAAAATCCTTGGTAGCACTGTACTGATTATGGGCAGCGTTATCTCTTAACATCAGGAGAGAGTCTTGCTCGTCTTATACTTCATCACATTAAAAAAAAATGTGGGGTAGTGTGTGATACAAACTGCAAGGCGATGCCTTATATATTTATTGTATCAATACTTTACATCTACAATGCTTAGAGACTATAGTACCTACGCTAGATATAACATTACTAAAGCCAAAGAGCGGGCTGTGTGACTACCTCACTCAATAGCCAATAATTGCTTTCCGAACTATGATAGTGATACTCTCCATTCAGTGTATTTTTCATTTTGATATGGAAATAATATCCATCTTCTCCTTTCCAAAACATCAGCGGTTATTGCAACATGTCATATAAATGATGTGTTTCTGATATTTTTTGCAGTTGCCCATTATCGCGACGTGACAGCACAATATCTCTTCTTTCCAAGTTTTCACCAACAATCAGGATTATCCTTGCGTTTCTACAGAAAACTTCAATGCGTTACAATACTCGCAAACAATGTCCATTTGCCCAATTTGAACGCTAGTATGCAGGCAATGTATCGAAACGCTACTCTATTCAAATCAAGACTTGATACATTTCTTCAACTCTGAGATTTGCTCGATGATTTCGCATTGCCAAGGGTGCCGTTTCTCGGGCTGCCTCTATTTGCTCTAGTACGCAGCCGAGACATACTAACGCGTGTCTCTTCACGTGCAATTTCTTGTTCTTCATCTGTCCTTTCATTCGCAATGTTCCGAATCCTAGTCGCATTTCCGCTTTGTCGGTAAAGATTCGATTGTCTTGGTCGCGGCATTGTTTTTAATCAAATTTTCTTAACTATCTGCAAATATTTTAATATTTTCCAACCAAAACAAATCAAACGTTAAACTTCAAAATTTATAATTGTCATTGTTTTTATGACGTTTTGTTATACTTCCAGCAAGTAGTTTATAATACAAATAAATTTCTCAAACATCTCCTACATGTTTCTGGTGTCCTGGTACTTCGTAAAAGTTTCAATATTCATAACTCAAGAACGCATGGACCGTTTTTAATGATCTTGGTTTCTTAGATTAAAATTTCTATCATTTTTCAACTCTTAAATTTCTACCAGTTAAATTTCCATCAAATTCTACCATTCAAATTTAATTCACATTCAATAAGTTACAAACCAAGTCACCGACCTCCTTATGTCATTTACGTCAAATTTTGAAAATAGAATACACGTCAAAATGACAATCAGCTGTCAAATTTCGCCAACAGTCATTTGTTTTTCATTCATAACTATTTTTAGTTAAAATTTTCTTCAAATCATACCAATCTGGATAAAAAGTATCCTATGTCCGTCTCCTGGCTCTTAGCTACCTCCCTACCAATTTTCAGCCAAATCTGTTCTGCCGTTCTTGAGTTATAAGTGGTGTAACTAACACGACTTTCTTTTACATATAAATGAGAGAATTTGATTTTAATTTTATAAAGGAAAGGAGGATTTTTTTATTTATAAATTACTAGCTTACGCTCGCGGCTTTGCCCGCGTGGCAAAATCCTTTCTTGGCGGAGGTTTACGTTATAAAACCTATCTATGTTCCAAATTTCAACTCAATCCATTAGGCGACTTAGGCTGTACGTTGATAGATCAGTCAGTCAGTTACTCTTTCCTTTTATATATTTAGACTAGTGAACCCGCGCGCACTTCGTCGCGCTTAATAGAAAAAAAAATCAATTTTCTCTACTATATTGTGCATGTATTACCTATTACATACAATAAACCTTTCTCTTGAATCACTCTATCTATTAATGAAAACGCCATCAAAATCCGTTGCGTAGTTTTCAAGATATATAAGCATACATAAGGACAGACAGACGCGAGAAGCAACTTTATTTTATACCATGTAGTTGTGTTAAAAAAGAGAATTTGATTTTATATTATAATTTTTTTTTAAATATTTTTTCCGTGGCAAATGCCTTTATTGAGAAAAACAAATTAACAATATTACAGCTACTACAGCAGTAAAGAACACTTTTATTAACCACAGATCGGCCACAAGCCGATCTACAGAAAATCCAAGTGCTCCAAACCACTGTCAGTTGGCAGAGTGCCCAGAATGCTGGCAGCATTGCCACGTTGAATGGCAATACTTATACGTTGTGCCAAATATACCCCAGCATTTCGGTCACCCGTCGCCTCGACCAAGCGCTCAGATAAATTTTGGAAAATGCGGTGAGCTAATATAATGGTATAGCTATTTGTTCAACAAGTGGTTTTTTTTGCTGTGAGTACCGGTGACTACATCTTGAAAACTACTAACCGAATTTTGATGAAACTTGCACTAATTGGAATAAATATTGAAATAATAATATTACATAGTTTTGTGGCTTTCTAATTTTCTAGTAAAAGTTTTACAAATAACTATAATTTACTACAATACATTTTATTCCGTATCTTATTGCAAGCCTAATGTACAGTAAATATAAAAGAATATATTTTCATAATTTATTAGCACTAAGTTCTAAGTAGAGTACTATTTCCTTCCGTAATGAAATATTGACCTACTTAAGGAATGGCGACAATGTATCATAATAATATTCGTTGCATTAGTGAAACGGAGGCAAACCACGATAACAAGTTAGCGTAGATGTCGCGAGTTCATTTTGCCTGCCTGTAACGTGAAGTTATAATGTTCCGTTTTACAACTCAATTTAGTATGAGAATGTTAAACTCATAAAAATTTTTCAATTTAGTATGAGAATGTTAAACTCATAAAAATAGTCTGATAATATGATTTCGATGAATATGATTAATACTTTCCAAAATAATATTAATGTTTACAGTCCTTCCTATTGTAAGAACATTCAATTTTTGTGAGCTTATATTTATTGCTGCAAATGGTAATGCAGCCGTGGGTGAACCATGGTAAATAGCTGACTTATTTAACTAAGGACCCTTACTTTGCCCTGGATGTCATATTACACTTATTATTATAAGCCCTTTAATATTTAGTTGAAAATCGCATAAAGATTTGCGTAGTTTTAAAATCTAAATGCAAAACACGAAACGTTAAACAGGGAAAGATTTGAATTTAGAATGTTTGTTACGAATAATCTCAAAACTACTGGATGGATTTTAAAAATTCTTTCACCATTACAATTCTACATTATTCCTTAGTAACATAGATAGGCTACCTATATCAAATCCGGCCGAAGCTAAGACGGGCAGCTGGTATATCATATTTTATAAGAAAAAAAAAGAGTCTTGACTGATTTTTATAAAGATTGACGCAGACGCGGCTTCTACCCTGCTATATTTGTGAGTAAAATGTAGGAACATTTGCATTTAGTTCGTGGAATGAGGTTAATTAAAGCTAACATGTACATAAACTGTCCACAACGCTTAAATGGACAATGGACGATGAAACTAATGCTGGAATTGCTTCCAGATTTATGGAAGCACTAGCTTTTACACTGCACTTTATCTAGTATTAACCATTTATTAGGGAAATGAAACTAGATGTGATATCAACGTACATGTTGATAGGGATTGAAAGTAATCATAATAATAAAAAAAAGATGATGATGTGACTAGGTCAACCCGGGCGGCACTGTGTCTTATATTAGCAGTCATGATGGTTATTATTAGGCAAATCTGATTCATCTCGTCACTCACTGTCATATGTGTGTGTTCTCAGTGTGGTAAAGATTTTCGCCTGGACGCTACCGTGTTTCGGAAGGCACGTAAAACTGTGGGTCCCGGCTGTTTCCTATAAGATATGTAGGAGGCAGTCGTTAGGTCATGTTGCAGGCCCTGTAGTAATCTCGGCGACCTGAAACTGCAACATATAGGTTAGCCACACAACCTATAAATTGTGATTTGACTCTGACAGTGTAATCAGGGAAACCTGTTCTGTTGGAGTATAAACCCCAATTATTATTATTATTATTTGTTTGTCAACCTTTAGGTATCTCGGGCCAATAGTGTCCCGGTCCTTTGGTAGGCGTGCGTGGGGCCGAAGCCAACACGTAGAGGCCCCTTTGACAATTTGCTCTAAATTGTAATGTGACAATAGCTGATGATTAACCCCTGTGTGCACTATAAAAATGCACCCGAGAAGTATAACCACCAACTATTGTAGGACTATTGTGAAAAATGTGGTTATTATTATTATAAAAAAATATTCACTTAAATTACTAAAATAATAAGATTTTGTCAAAGATTTCTAAAAATGCTTACTCTAGATAAGCAAAGCATCAAAATACGAAGCGCAAAGCTTAACAAGTCTTCAATAAAAAGTCAAACATATTTTTATCTTATTTCAATCGAGCTGAATACTTTACGAGAGTATTTTGTTCCAGTATAAACTTAGATTAAAAGAAAATGGGAAGATACGGCATTCGGGACAGCGCTAACGTTGCTATGCCAAACTTGGGCCTGTTGGATCGGGAAGTGTCGGTTGCCGCACCGACTCACGCTGACGTAAAATTATGCCCCGGGCCTAATTGAAGCGGACCATGTCAGAAAAGTCAGTACCGCATCTTCCTTTTTAAAAATCTATGAGTATAAACGTTGTTTTCAAAGTTCAGTTCGGGATTGGTAATCAAATAAATATCGGCTCGTGAAATCCACTCTACCTACATAAAGTGACGGCGCTGCGGCTGGTGTTAAATTTTAAGGTCCCGTTAGATTATAAGAAATTTGTAATACTGCTTTAGGGTTTTGTATCCAAAGGGTAAAATCGGGACATACTAAGACTCCACTGTCCATCCGCCTGTGCAACCTTCGAGCGCAAGTCCGACTCGAACTTGGCCAGTTTTATTTTTATGATAATGTGAGACAAGCAAATCAGATGCCCTAGCATCATG
Source organism: Hemithea aestivaria (assembly GCA_947507615.1). Classification (NCBI taxonomy): domain Eukaryota; kingdom Metazoa; phylum Arthropoda; class Insecta; order Lepidoptera; family Geometridae; genus Hemithea; species Hemithea aestivaria. Next base: position 8,000,325 of record OX382341.1, read on the forward strand.
ATTGCTCATAATATTATGAAACATAGCGCCACCCAGTTTTTATTTTTTATGCGACACTGTAGTGCCACTGTCATTCTGAGAAATTACTCGCTAAATTTCATGCCCAGTCATCAACACATAGTACAACACATGCCTGCACATTACTGCTTAGACGCAGTGCCAAAATTCTTCTACAAGTGCTTTTAAAATTTTGTTTTGAATGAGAATTTCAAACTTTACGCGAACAATCATAATTGGGGTTTATACTCCAACAGAACAGGTTACCCTACTTACACTGTCAAATACTACTTACAAGTCAAATCACAATTTAAAGGTTGTGTGGCGAACCTATATGTTGCAGTTTCAGGTCGCCGAGATTACTACAGGGCCTGCAACATGACCTAACGACTGCCTCCTACATATATTATAGGAAACAGCCGGGACCCACAGTTTTACGTGCCTTCCGAAACACGGTAGCGTCCAGGCGAACTTTTTACCACACACTGAGATTTGAACCCAGGGTATTCGGATTAAAAGCCAGACGTATGATCATTGGGCCACTAACGCTACGTTTTTTTTATTCATGCGATGTAAGACTGTCCTATAGACTGTCCTATATAATCTATAGCAAAGTCTTCGTATCAGAAATCAAGGGGATTACGTGATTTATCTATAGGACGGTGTAAGAGGGCCGGGACATAAATACTGCCAGTCGATCTCACTGCCGACATCGATTTTCATTATTTTTAGATAACCGTCTCAGCAATTTTAAATTTAATTTTCTTTAATGACGAGCGCGATCATGTCATAACCGGTTTTCATACTTCGCTTCACAGTTCATTCTAATGGGCAGACATCGCCCACCAAAAAGAAAACTGATGTCAAGTTCTAACAAAACTATTGTGTCAATTGTAAGCAAACAGTTTAGTAAAAAAATAATAATAAAGTACCTACACGTATTTTTACACTCTTTCTTTTCTACAAATGTTAATGTCAAAAACTAGTAGCGTCTATGTGATCATTGGCCTACGGCGAGCAATAAGTGGAGTCTATTGATAGAATTGAAGAGAATAATACTTTATTGCATACTAAACAATTACAAGGAAGCTTAATAAGCTAGAATATCTTAATTCTAGGTAAACAATCGGCGGTCTTATCGCACTAGGCAATTTCTTACAGACAACCTTGGAATGGAACAGGACAGAAAATACAATAATAGACGGTGGTGTGCAATACTTATCTGAATACATAGACTAGTTACAGCATATCTTTCACACACACACACACACATGCGCGCACGCTCCTTCACATACAACCCAACATTTTCACACATACATTCTAGTTAAATTGTATTTACTAATCTACGGAGGAACACTGATCCCTGAAATACAAGTCTTTGACTTAGTTCAGGGATCAGAACAACAATCCTAACATGAGCCTTTACTAGAAATCTATGTGTAATTAAATTTTGTGTAATATTTTTGTGTAATGTTTAATAATAATCTATAGATTTAAAATATGACCTAAATTGACGTCCACGCAAGTCATGTCACCCATGCAATTTTGGCTGCCACTTAACCGGCCAGACGGACGGGTGCTATGCGTAGTAGGCCGTGTCGATTATAATATGGGGCCTGTTGTCCGGTCAGTCGTCCTGTGGGCACTTTATTTAGCTTCCTCTTTACTATAGGCATAATTAGCAAAGGCATAATTTATTAAAGGTCAAAAAATATATTAGGTACAACATTAGAAATTAAAATGTACATGCAGTGCAGCACGCAATGATCGGGGCAACGTATGCTTTACTACTAACTGTTTAAGTTTTGTATTTGGAGTGTGGTTTTTTTATATTTTACTAGCTTATGCCCGAGGCTATGCCCGAGTGGCCAAATCCTTTCTTAGCGGAGTACTACATCGTAAAACCTATCTGCATTTTTATACTTTTAACCCAATCGGTTCAGCGGCTGGGCTTTGATAGATCAGTCAGTCACTCTTTCCTTTTATATATTCAGACTACAGTAACCTGCCGCTCTGGCTTATGCGGCACCATTATATCTTCACATTAAAATAATAACTGCTCCATGATAACCACTAAAAACTTAACTATGTACATTTTTGAATTAATTATAATTAACTATTACTAATGTAGGTACCTGGCATCTATTATATTATTTATCGCAACTTAAGATTCACTTTTTTCTATATTTATCTTTTAATTGTTCTTAATTCTTTTCCATTTTTTTCCTTTTTTATCTTTCTTTCTCATAATTTGTCATTCTGTTTTATTTATTTTTTGGAGTGTGGTGTCTGTTTTTATTATATTCGCTTCGTTACCGAATTTTTCTGGGGCACGTCTCTGCGTCTCTCTGGAGACTGAGTTGAAATGTTCATTTCTTATCGCCGTTACTGGAGCTTCGTTAGCGCTTCTACTTAATGGCCAGAAGCTCTACGATCAGGAGTAACATGACGGTTTTAAACCTATGCAACTGATATAGGTGTTTAATTAGACCGCCTATTCGTACACATTTAGCTACCACATAGAAAAGTAAATTTTACAAGGATTTGAGGTTGTGCAAATTACTTTTCTATGTTGCATCAATTAGGAGTTAAGTATTTATTATCTTATTAATATTATAAATATGTCGCTCATAAACACGGGTCAAACCCGGGCCTTTTTATAGGCGTACACGGAGACTAAAAAAGTCCGACGCGCAGAGGCCCTTTTGAGCTTTTAATATAAATGTGATGGGTGACACTTATCAGAGTCTATTAGGAACAGAATTCTCCCCCAGGAGCACTCGGATCCGTGGGGTCGCTACTCCCCAACAGCTCGCTATGAGCTGCCCTGCGGTTATAATTATCTTTATCATATAATTACCCACTGTAACAATTTTGTCACAACTACGTTTACACAAAAGCTTAAGCTCGCAGATAGTTTCTGTTACAAAATCCCTTCTAAGTGGGCGTTTACTTCACAATATTATCTATGTGCTAAATTTCAACTAAATCCGTTTAGCAGCTTGATCTGTACGTTAATAAATCAGTCAATAATAAATTATTTTTACAGTTCTAGATGAAAATTATATGCCTTGTTATTGTAATTTCTTTATACAAAAATTTTACAGACTCTTTCCGTACAGCCATTATGAACTTTATGTCACGTCTTTGGAATATTGAATCTTTGTTCGGTGTGTTGGAGTTGAAACACTAATTTATGTTAAATCTTAATGAAGTTAGTTTTCATATAGACATAACGTCTGCTGGAGAGAAATATCTAAATGCAAGGACCCGAATAGAGTAGTAATATTTATTAATACTAAGATTTATTTATTTCTGTTTTAATTTTTTTAAATGTGCTTATAACGATTGTTTTTTTTTTCAATCTAGTAAGTCGAGTGTAGCTATAATACTAAGTCTTTGTATTATAACATTTCTGTATAGTACTGGTAGATCCATCAGAAGCTTCGAATACGTAAGAAGTCAGAAAGTCTAACTAGGAGCTAATTACAATAAATGGTAGGTCCCTAGAAGTTGTTGGACCAAGTTGAAAGCCTATATTCAGCAGTGGACGAACGTGAGATGCTGATGATGATGTAATAAAATAGAATAACACTGTATTGTATACCATGCTATGAACTAGAAAAAGAACTATTTCTTAACATAAAATAATCTTATAAACTAGATGTAAGCAACTGGCGGCCTTATCTTATAAAGCAGTCTCTCTATGATGGATTATGATTGAAAATACTACCATCTAGGAACTAAATGAAAATACCGTTCTTGTTTAGGGGAGATAAAAATTGTTTAATTCACGAATAACCAAAATGAGTACTTACATAATATGGACTCGGAGAGTACCTAGAAAAGAAAAAATACCACGTCAGCTTTAAATGTAACCACAACATAAATAAGCGAATGGAATGGCGGTGGTAATTTCTAAAACGCATCATTACTGAGAGCCCGTTGGCTAATTCTCACCCACTAATATTGATGTCCACTTCGATGCACATCACTGCGTTTATTTTACTCATATAAATGAGGAGATTTCAGCAAGTAATTTATTGTTTACCATGTGGTGTGGAAGCTATAGGCAACAATAGGCAATAGGAGGGCAGGTTTGAACAAAAATCCTTAATGGCTGATCTATATTTACACATAATCTGTGGATGTAAGCTACTGGTGCCAACATTTCGTTACGCTGTGATGGGCTCTACTCTGCACCAGATGAAATTGCTGAGCATTGAGCATGTTACCCTTAATATTTAACATCCTTGGTTTTAGTGCACTGCTGAGAGTCAAATATGGGATCAATATTAACTTTTTTAAAGTTTTCTCATTTTCACAGAAAAATATCAATTATGGCATCAATATACCTCAAAACCTACACCTATTTGAGGTATATTGATGCCATAATTTATATTTTTCTGTAAAAAAGAGAAAACTTTTTAAAAAGTTATATAAAAAAAAGTTTTTTACTTCTTATTATCAAGAGACTACAGGTTAAATAATTTAAAATCTTAAAACCACCCGACGTCAAAAAGCAAACATTCAAAAATTTTAAAAAGGGGAGTCTGGTACTAATAATACCGCAGCTAACAAAAGAGGTTCGAAACGGCAGCGATTTTGATGTATAGAATGTCTAAGTACAAGTACTAAGTGCTATGTGCTAGAAAAACTGCTTTTAAATAAAAAAAACGCATCCAAATCGTTCACCCTCTTTTCACGTCGTGAGTTAAAAAGTGTCCAAGGTCATGTTAGAAGGACGTATGGTCAATATAAAACAAAAAAAACATAAACAAAGCTAGAATATTATTTCTGCTCCATTGAAAGCCAAATTTATGTACACATATATTCTAGGAATAAATTATTGACCTTTTGGCCGCAAAACTCGCCTACAAGTTTTATTATCTTAACATTCTGGTACTAAATATGATCCGAAGTGAAACGGTTCAGTGCAGTGTAACATTTTGCTAACCTTTGCAAGATGCTATTCAACCTTTGCCGTCGCGTCGGTGTAAGCGATTTTTAGCGATCTATAGAAATAAGCTTATGGAGGTCTGTTTCAACTACAACTTACAATTTTACAATCACAAATCTACCTAGTTAAAGAATAAAATTATAGGTGACTCTTCATTGAAACACAATACAAAAGGATCACACAGTAATCTAAGTGTTATAATTGGCGGACTTACCACTAATTTTGTTCGTGGTAGGCTTCGGTCGCGGCTAGTTACCACCCATTGGGCAAAACCGTGTTGCAAAGCGGTCATTACCCTGTTCCAGCAAGATGTTCTGTGCGGCCTGGTAGGAAGGGGTTTTCATCACCAACTCATCCTTCACGACGTATTAATGACACCGCGTCGACTTCACTGATGTTGTAGATCACTGATGTTGAAGCTCACTATTAGGCGGGCCGTCGGCTTGTTATGTCGGTGTCTCATATAAAAATCGATTCATCATTCATAAACAACACGGTTACCTGGAGGAGATCGCATTTAGCGATAAGACCGCCGTTTGCAACATCTTTGTTTTGTTTGTTATTTACCGTTGTAAATTTTAATGTGGTGTTGCAATAAAGTATAAATAAATAAATAAACACAATTTCCCCGACAAGACGTTTGTAAACTTGTAATTCAAGTAACCGGTCCCTAACACCGGTGTGGGTACGACACTCGTTTCCTGCTCCCTGCGAGCTCTTTGATAAGCGACTTTGACTGCCACCAATGGCTAAAGTGATTTTTTCTCGGAGCTTTTAAACCGATATCGGTTGATATTGCAGTATTATGATAACGATGGACCATCAATTTTATTATTATGTTGCAGCTTAGAGGAATAAAAGTACATGATATACATGGCGACTGGTAAATCACAAGTAAAAATAGTTATAAATTAAAAAAAATCAAACTGTAAAGGGGAAGTTTGTGAGTGTGTATGTTTGTTACTTCTTGACGCTTAAACGAAAAATAACACATAGGTTTACAGTACAGCGGTTAAAACCGCTGTGCGCAGCTAGTCTTATTTAAATGAATGCACCACGTATCAAAAAGTATGATAAACCTACGCCTGGCGAACCGCTGACGCTCTAGGTAAATAAAGCTAGATTATACTAAAAACCGTGTCGTCGGAATGCCGAATACGGTCGGGTATGTGAAGTCATACGAGTGCATTAATTACAAAATACAAAAATATTTATTTGCCAATAATTAGAAACTAAGTTTACAGATTTCCGGTGGTTCCCGCACTAGGGCTTGCTTGTATCGCCTTAACCTTACAATTTACAATTCGAACAGAACGATATTTTTCAGACAGAAAATAAGACTTGTGAGTCATTACAAAAGATGATCAGTATCAAAGCATGAATATTATGAATTATGAATACTTTATATATAAATAGGATATTTTTGACAAAATTTAAACATACAGATGGGTTTAATAACGTAGACCTTTGTAAAAAAAAGGATTTGTTCTCGTGAGCAAAGCCTCGAGCGTAAGCTAGTATTATAATAAGTCCATTTACTAGCAAAATCCAACCTAGATACATTCCAAATAGAATGGTATGTGACGCGACAAGGATCTAGAAAAAGTTTTACGAGTTCAAAGTCCCCCCTCATTTGATTACATTTCGATGTACAATGCTAAAACTGGTCATAAACAACGGAAACGTTGTTTTATGTGTTCTTTATCGTGATTATACTATTATTAGACAAAACATGTCGCCATGTTTTGTCGTTCTAAGGAAAGGCCAGGTCAAGAGTACCAAGAACCGGCGAACGTGCATGAAGAATGTGATATAGGTTGAGGAAGCGAAAGAGGTGTGTCAGGATCGTACCAAGTGGAAAGAAATAGTCTCTGCCTTTTTTATGACCCAGGAAAAATGATTTACGCATCATCACCCCAATGCAGGGGCCCGGGGCGGTATGTGGGACTCCCCCGCCAAAGATACGCGCGGCGGGGATACTCACAAAAAAACCTGGGGGTGTTCCTGCGGAATGCCATATAGCCGGGATAGCGGGTACGCCGAAGCACTCATCCGCAAATAGTCTCTGCCACCCTAACGGGAACCAGGCGTGATTATAATATGTATGTACATATGAACATGTCGCCAATTGATGCGTAAAGTCTGGTAAAAATCCGTTCAAATCTTTGTGTGTGGCAAAATTTTCACTTGAACGCTTTCGTAGTTCAGAAGTTACGTTAAACTGTAGATGCCGACTGTTTCCTGTAATTGCTGTATATGAAACAAACGAGGCCTGATGCTTACCTATTACTAAGCCTTGCGAATGAGCGGTAGAATATTAAAATAAAATGTAAAGCTCCATTGTAGCCTATTTGAATAAATGAATTTTGAGTTTGAGTTTAAGCCAGTGTTAGCTGGGTATCAGTATATAGGAATTGATACCTAGATAACAATGCCTGGCTTATTATCAGTGCTACTTATATATTACTGGCTGATTTTGAAAAAGGCAAATTGTAAAGTTAATATAGTCTATCTATTTTTTTTACTTTTTTATCAAAAAAAAAATAAGAAAATTCTAATAAGAGCAAATGGTTGATTTGAGAACTTCAACCTTTAAATAACAGCTAATTCCACAATTACACCGAAAACCTTAAAATTAACTATTACCATTTTAACAACCGAGAACATCCATAACAGTCAGTTAAACACTACCCTTATGCCATAACTATAGTGCTTTCAATATAATTGGTTCTTCGTAAATCTATAAAACTATGTCGTAAAGCCAATGTCATCGTTCCTTTTACTGAAACACTAAAATATTATTAAGAGCTTGAAGAACTTGAATGGCCGTTCGGTAGCCATTAAGAAACTTTAGGGTTTGTGTAGACTGCTGACGTAGGCGCGCGTTTGCAATATATCTTTGGAAACTAGGGGTATATATTTTTTTATTTTTTTTTATTTATTTATTTGCCAAAAAAGTTAACAAATTACAAAAGAGTATACAGTGGCCCCACACTAGGCACAAGGCCCGTGTCGTGGTGACCTGATGTGAGATAAACATGAACACTATTTATTTCTCTAAATCCACAGGTTTTAATAATATATTTTAGTATATTTTTTATAAATATATATAATAATGCATGCTTTTTTCTAACCCTTTGATCGTGATCTCTCGTTTGATATAATAAGTCACAATGCTGCCTTTGATATTAGTAGACTTAACCTAGAAGATGAAATAAGAACTTTCCTGAATTTACTGAATGTCGTGCCTGAAAACAAGCATAAATTATAGCTTGGCAAAAGGGCTTGACTTCGTCGTCTTATTATGAAAACGACTTAGACAACATTTAGTTTTTAACAAGTAGTATTGGTAAGGGTTTTTCAAGTTTACTTCGATTTTGCGCAATATTTTCTCCCAACGCCCATTTCTCTCTTGTGTTGGAAGGTCATCTTAGGTCTTAGAAATTATTGGACTTTAGGCAGATCAGATAAGAACAGTGCTCGTCTCGTTCATCTATTTACGTAAAACATACTTATTCCAAAGGTCAAATTCTTAATTTGTCCTCTAAAATTGGCGTTTTATAATGTCATGTGTACAGAGCCTTCTTAGGATAGTGAACTCATTTAAATAAAACATAACATCGGTGACTCACCCTAGTAGTAATGAAAGTGCATTTCTTCCATTCCCAAAGTAGCAATGAAAATCTTAAACCTTAGTCTCATGGTCATTAAAATGGCTAGACAACTATAATAAAACATTTAATCCTGGGGGGGTTGATTAAATGCAAATTTTGGGCGCCTGTGAGCTGTGCCCAACGTTTTTATCCGCTGTAGGTACTGTAGCCTATGTGTTATTCCCTATCTCTATACTAAATTTCAGGTCAATCGGTCCACCCGTTTAGGCGTGAAAGTGTAACAAACATACATCCAGACATTAGTAAGATATATTTTAAGCGTTATTAACAATTTCACTTAACTTAAATGAGGTTGCAATTTGCAATCGCTACGTACCTAAAAATCTGTATCTGATAAAAGAATAACGTTATTGATCAGCTGACAAATTTATTGAATGACTGATTAATAAACGCGGCTCAAACTGCTAGACGGATTGGGTTGAAATTTATAACAGAGATACTTCAATAAACTTGTATGTGATCAATATTTAATTTATATATAATTACATAAATTGACAATTATTGCAATCAATTGTTGGACAGTTGCTTCGAAATCGTCTAACATTTTTATACCCTAAAGGCTAACTATTGTGTGGTAAAACCAAACAGAATATTGCATAACATTTATTGTTGTGTAACTTTTATTAGCAATATTTCTGCTACGTAATGTATAATGTACACATATAAGTTAAATAACTGCTGTGTGTGGCATCGTAATAAAACTACTCAAGTCATAAAACTCTTTAAAATATACATTTTATTTATGGCCTAAAATATAAAGACTTTCCGGTCGTATTATGTAAAAGTTCATATTATATTTATTATATCTAGTCCATAACTACTATTATTATAACTGTGAAAGTTTGTATGGATGTATTTATAGATGTATATATGTTACTCTTTCACGCCTAACAGATAGAATAGAATAATGCTTTATTGCGAACCAAAAATATACAAAAGAACTTATTACTATAATATGTTATGAAGTAGGTTAACAATCGGCGGTCTTATCGCACTAGGCAATTTCTAGATCAATCAGATAGCTAAGACCCTGGAATACCTTAAATACTCGTAGTTAGATTCATCCAGTTTAGAAATGCATCTCTCGTTCAAATAAAATGTTCCTGATATTTTATAGAGTGCATTTCTTAATTGGGATCTTGTTTATTATAGGTATTAATTTTTATGTACCTACTCCTTTAAATCTAGCAATAATAAATAGGACTATTTTAGAAGCTACAATAGTTTTTTTGTTTAATTTTCTGTATAATCCAATTTACTAGGGTGCGTGATTAAAAAGTACCACAGTTTTACTAAAATATTGTTATTAAGGTACATTGTTACAACAAACTTTGTGCTCTTAATAACATAAGCTGCCTTAATACTAGGCTAGGCTTTCCAAAGATTATATCCAAGCTCCTGACCTAGTACTTGCAAATGTATTCTTTAATATCCGCGTTTTTGCTGGGCCACAGCTGTGGTAGTGCTCGAGAGGTTAATTTGGAGGAAAATCTTTGCCTTAAAATGAAACACTGGAACAGAATAAAATGGTGGCTGAACATAGCTATTATCATTAAAATGGGACGAATTTGGCTCTTGCCAGATGTGTGAACGTTGTTTTTAGGGTTTTTTTTAACACGGGGATATTGCGTTAAGCATCATCAATTTATGCCGGGGAAGTAGGGTGATATAATATGGTACTCTCACCGTGTAATGTACACGCGGATTAGGTTCATCTTTGTAAATAAACGGCATAAACTCACTTGTATTTACTTCGGCTTCGTGCCGACCGTTTCGATCCTGTACGAGGATCTACTTCAGAGAGTAGCTGCGGTTACGCGCTGGCGCCGGGCTAGGCATCCATTAACAAAACCAGGGGTGGTTCCTGTGAGACGCCATAATATAGAACACAACTGGAAAGCCGATGCACATCGGTAAGCCCAATAGCCTCAGCTTGACCCAACCCACGGGTGGGAACGGGTTCTTATCTTGACATTCTACATCTACACTGTCCTGACATCGCATCTAAGTCGAAATAATGTAATCTTATGACTGTCTTTGACCGATCGTCTGCCAACGCTACACCTATTGAAGTTGAATTGAAGCGTCCGTTATCTGAATTAAGATCTGTCGGGGAACTATTTTACCTGTTATAACCAATACGTTTTACCAACCATTGAGTTTATATTCTAGCTCCATTCCAGAAGCAATATCCGCTTCTCATGTCGCAAACTTTGGTATTTGGTCGCAAACGTTGGGCATGGTGGATGTGATTTCTTAATCTGATGCATTTTAGTTAAAGTTTATTCGTTAAAAAATCTCTATTTCATCCCTCTTATTAAAAAGGAAGAGGAAGAATTAGACATGAGCCTAATTCTATATAATTGTTCTATATCCCAAAGGCCTAAAATAAGTTGCGTACATTATCAAACGTGCAAACAGCTAGACCAGTGGACATATCTCGCTGCCCCAGACTTACAGAAGTGCATAGCTCAGCACGACTTATGCACTCACACGGGAATACGGGAGTCCTGGTAACTTTAATTAATGGTGACAGGTGTTTGCTTGCTCAAAATTAAGACAAATGGAATCGCAGTGTTTTGTATGCAGGTGTAAATACCACATTAATTAAATTTACGAGTAGGTACTGTACATTAGAAGATATTGATAGGAAAAAAAAAGAAGGAAGATAGAGAAAAAAAATAAAGACAGAGAAAAGATATTGTGTTGTACCGTTTAACTCGTTAGTACACGTATATCTAACTTTTACATTAAGGGTTTATGCTCCAACTGAACAGTTAACAGGTTACCCACTTATACTGTCAGAGTCAAATCAATAATTTTCCTACCCATATTTTTATCCTATAGGTGTATCAAATCTTTGTATGTGTCAATTTTTAGTTTTTTTTTAGAAGGTATTTATATAAGTTTTAGATTTAGGTACCTACCTATTTATTTAGTTTTTTTTAGTTATGTTATCAATCTTTGTACAAGTAAATTTGAAATAGAATTGTAATACGAGTACATAAATAAATCGAATAGATATATAACTATTGAGAAAATCTAGAAAGCGTAGTGGAAAAGAAATGTAAGTTAAACAGGAGTCCTTACAGAAACTAGGAAAATGCATTAGAAGAGTTGTACGCTGTTGTCACATAAACACCTACTGGGGTTTACGAGTTACACATTAAAACCATTATTATTCCCTTTCACGATATATTCTCATCTATAAAACAAGGACATATTTATTGTGGAATTGAAGAAAAGGTTGCAATGTAGTTATACAATAATTTATAATATTATTTAGCGGCTGAGTGGTTGTTAATTTTTAGTAGATCATTGTATGTATAGATTAAGTTAGCTTTAAATTTTAGATTCTTGGTATATTTTTAAAGTGTCTTCTTTGTATAAGCAACAAATATGATTATTATAATGTAATTAATGGAATAAGAGTTACTTCACGGATATCCCTAATGTATTTTAATTAAAAATTATAATACAATGTGCCTTGTATTAGGTGGTATATATTTTTTAGTTTAGTTGCGTTAGAGCGGAATTAACTATTTAATTAATTATAATTATAACTAGGTATTTGCACAAAAGGGGCTTCTAGAATTATAACGTCATTGAGGGATTTCAGAAAGATTTTTTTTTTTTTTTTTATGTGATGAAGTAGAAGACGAGCAAGACGCACTCCTGATGTTAAGAGATAACGGCTGCCCATAATCAGAACAGTGTTACCTAGGATTTCACAATTATGTGAAATTCTAGGAGCACTGCACCAACGCTTCTTACTCAAGAGTCATGAGATGTTAAGACTCTTTAGCCCAGTAATTTCACTAGCTACAGTGCCCTCCTACCGGAGCACAGTGATGTTTGCACATCACTGCTCAGGCGGTTCAGAAGATAAAACTGCTAAGTACAAATATCTAGAGAATGGTAAAAGCAAATTGAAAAAGCACACCTGCTTGTTGATGGTGCAATTTTTTAACTGAGTTTTTCAAAAATTAAACTGACTTCGGGTACTCGTAAAATGAAATTGAACATTGTCAGGGTTTTGAAATCTGATGAATATACTTTGAAATTATTGCTCAGGTGTTCGTCATACCGCCACTCGTCTCTGGATTGTAAATCTACTGGTTAAATTTTATTAGTTTGCATCTGCATATATTTTGATGTAAATTTTAATATAATTTTCTATAAGTTTAAATATTAATGAGAAATGTACGCATGTGGAGATGCGAGACCGATTTCAAAAGCCAAAGCGTATTATAAAATAAGCCAATACATAGACGACAAAGATGCCTGGACACCTCTGCATGATAAACCAGCTGGTGCCCTCAAACGCACAATAAATTATGTAACCAAGATAAACACATATTTAAAAAATGCAATCCTCATGAGTTTCTTTCTCGTTCTTCTCATAGAGTTGCCTTGCGAACGAGCGGTAGAGTGTTAAAATAGAAAAATGTAGAATTGACTTGCAAAAGTGCTCCAATGTAGCCTATTTGAATAGATGATTTTTTAGTTTGAGTTGAGTTTGAGTTTGATTAAACCTAATAATAACACAAAAAATATTTACAACCAGTATAAAACCGCTGGGCAAATCTAGTCTTTACATAGTATACTCTCTGCCGCTCTATTCGTATCTACGTATGCAAACTACGCAACGGATTTTTACAGATTTTTAAATAGATAGTGATTCAAGAGAAAGGTTTAAACAGCTTCTATGTTTATGACATGCATAAATCATATAGTAGAGAAACACTGATAATTCTCTGTAAGGTGCTACGAAGTGCGCGCTGGTCTGCAAGTTATTTTATAATTTAAGAACCTAAGACCTAATGGACAAAGTTTCTTGTAATTTTTCTGTAATCTTCTTTTGTTTTACGTAGGCGTATTGTCACTTAAATTTAAAAACATTTTGAGCAAAGCTTATTTTGAAGGCTCATGAATATTAACACAACTAAATTAAGGGAAAAAATAGCAGTTCATCAATTAAACATTTCGTTACCGGTGAGCGAATCCTTGGGTAATTGAAAATTTATTTATTCAAACTGCCTAATTATATTTTCATGAATTAATTAGGGGTTAGGTGTTACCCTGTTTACGCTCACTACTAAAGTTGGCTACGGTCGTGACTCTTTCTACAAGTTTAATATTGTTATTCTTTTGTCAAAATTAGCTAGGGTGAATTAAAAAAAAACGAAATGAAGGATTTGGGTTTCATTTAATACAAACTGTACTAAACCGATACAACAGTTTAGCCAAAACGAAATAGATATAATAATAATAATTAAAGGTGCCCATTATATGAAACTTTTTGTTACATTTTAATTTATTGTGGTATAGCATACTTTCTGCTCATCTCTAAACCTGTAAGAATATTCTATGCTTACAAACAATAACATTAACAATAAAAAATAGTTTTCAACAGTTTAATTTTAATTCATTATAGGTCATATAGACCACGATCTCGCCTGATTTTAAGCGACACAGCGAAATAACCAAGTTTGTTTAAAGTAATAACATTCAAAATACAACACAATATTGAATACGAACCACGTCATATTCCACTAAACAGTTTTTCACTAAACTAATAAAACAATATTCCATTTTCGCTCACAAAAGGACGGGATGAAAATGCCCTTTTGCTCGCCGGCGACACGGGACGAAGGGGCAAAAACAGACAGCCAGACACGCATTAGGGGAATTTATGTAGATGCCACAAAAAGATATGAGGCTGGTAGGGGAAGAAAGTGGCCGATTTCTTGAATATGGAACCGGATTTCTATTGAACTGGGTTGTATTTTCCTCAAATTTAAGACCACCACTAAAATAATATCGTAACTTTATTCGGGTAATAAACATGTAGGAGTAATAGTTATGTCCGTTGTGAAATGTTTTTCGTTAAAAGAAGTTTTCCGTGGGAACTGCTTTCTTTTCAGAACGTAAGTAAGTATATAAAAGCTGTTAACTCTATCTCGCCAATACTTCATAATAGAATTTTCTCTCACCAATACTAATGGTTCATTTTTGCAAATTATGTGGTAACACACCCTTCCAAATAATAATGAAAAATAAGTTTAAAATATCAACTGAGGCTAATTGGTAAAAATCTACCGATAACTCTCTAACGATAACTTACTCAAAAAATAGATATCTATTATAATAAAATAAAAACATAAATTAATGATACCCAATGATAAAATTATACAATGTATAATAGTTCACAAATACATCACTATAAATTACTTTTTTCTCTTAGAATCTCTCGAAGTAACTTTTGAATAATAAAAACGAAAAGGTCTCCTCAATAGTTTTAGTATTGAATCCAATTTAGAAAACAGTAAATTTCCAACGTTCCAAAACTAAGGGAAATTCGTGAGAATAATTTATTATCTAGTTTGCTACAAAGGAAATCTCTTATTCCTTGATATTCGAATTTAATTAAAATGTGTTCCAAAGATTTAAAGTGCAGTAAGTACTGAGGTAGACTTCCTTTGCAGGGTACCCCAATAGTGCCAGTTATTCTACTGTGCTTTGATATGAGGGTATTGTAGCTAGTAAAATTACTGGGCTGAAGAGTTTTAATATCTTATGACTCTCACGTAAGAAGCGTTGTGTTGGTGCGATGCACCTAGATTTTTAAATCGTTATGGAATTCTATATTTTGCGTAATTTTATATTGTTTGGATGGCTAGACGGATTGTTAGATAATGCTTATATTTAAAAGTAATATATAAACTTATTGAATTGATAACCTTCTTTTTAAAGTAGGATAATAAAAAGTAAGAAGAACGTTATAAAAGTCAGTAAGTTTAATTCCCTTACTTTAGCAGTTTAACTCAACAGTTTAAGTCAAAGTTTTCGGTTCAAATGAATTCGATATCCGAAGTTATGAGTCTGGGGATGACACCAAGAAATCTTCGGAAACAATCTTTTCTTTTCCCCTGTTAAATTTGCCATTGAAGATCAAATGAAAAAATATTTATTTAATGAGAGCTTAATTTTGTCCTTTCTTGTCTGAGCTAATATAATTTTGATAAAACTCAAAAGGTGTTTGCAAGACACACAGTCATTATCGTTGGTTGTTTTGCGCTATTTTACGAAAAGTTGCTCTTCGTATATTTTGAAAAATGGAAAATAATAAATGTCAACAATGATGAATTCTGAAACTGTGTAGATTTTGATAGAATATACATGAACTCGAATATTGATTTAGTTGAAATTGTCTCAAAATCTAAAATATAAAATTTCAAAGAATATTCGTTAACAGCAACGAATTAGGGAAATAATAGAAATCGAACACAGCTCAAAAAGTGATTCAATGCAAAGTACAACTATATGGGCGGGGCGTAAAAAGTACAACTCACCCGCCGCTCAGTCACACAACGCGCTCAGCGACAGATGCACGCATCGTTTGATTTTTAAAAATATCCAAAATAATATAGTTAACGGACAAAAATGACCTTTTGTGTGGTAAATTGGTGTAAAAATGGAAAGAAGGCAGTAAAAAGCAGGAAAAACTTATCACAGCTAACAAATATTATTTTAAACCAAATTATATAATTTCGATTTTAGTTGACATTAAATACATAAAAATATAGGGTAAACTAGGCATAACTGAAACAATGTTATTTTGGTCGTTTATTGCATTCGCATTGGATTAGGTAACGTTATATTTATTTTGTATACTAGCTAAACCCACGGCTTCACCCCCGCTACAAAGATGTTATTTTTGTACAATAAATAAAAGCATTTGTTTTTGAATTAAATCAATAATGACTTTTAATAAAAGTCTGAAGAAAGAAAGAAAAAACCTCTAAAGTGAAGAATTCACCTGACCCGGCCACCCCGGCTCGGCCTGATTCGACCTGATTCTGGCATCGCGCTTTTATCACCGCACGAGCCGACACCGATCGAAAGCCCAGGTTTATACGACTAATGTCCAATTATAAAAAATGACAAATATTATAGACGTCCAATCATAAAAATGCCTATTCGGAAAATAGTTCACTCATAAAAATGTCAAATCGTAAAAAGGTCCAATTTGAAAATTGTCCATTCTAAAACGTCCATTCGTAAAAATGTCCAATAAAGTTTTATTTTATCCGTGGTTCTATCAATAGCTAATCCCGTAGTCCTATTAAAAGTGTCACGTACCTAGTGAACAATCTTTATTTCCAATGCAATGACAGCTGTCAAACTTGAAATGTCAATATCTCGGAAAATACTCGTCTTAGGCTGATGCTGTCAAAGCAGAAATTAAAGGTCTTGGAGAGATCTTCATTTCAGATGACAGCTGTCAAACTTGAAACGTCAATATCTCGGAAAATACTCGTCTTAGGCTGATGCTTTAATAGAAGAAATTAAAGGTCTTGGAGAGATTGTCATTTCAGATGACAGCTGTCAAACTTGAAACGTCAATATCTCGGAAAATACTCGTCTTAGGCTGATGCTGTCATGGAAGAAATTAAAGGTCTTGGAGAGATTGTCATTTCAGATGACAGCTGTCAAACTTGAAACGTCAATATCTCGGAAAATACTCGTCTTAGGCTGATGCGTTTAGAGAAGAAATTAAAGGTCTTGGAGAGATTGTCATTTCAGATGACAGCTGTCAAACTTGAAACGTCAATATCTCGGAAAATACTCGTGTTAGGCTGATGCTGTCATAGAAGAAATTAAGTTGGACGTGTAGCCATGTTGGACCAAATTAGTGTTTGACCAAATTAGTATTGGACATTAATACTAGTTGGACATTTTGGATTTTGGACATTTGTCGTACAAACTGATAAAACCATATCCATATCCTTTTTGGGGATTCTAACTACTTATGTACCAAATTTGGCAAATTTGCCATTACCTTGTCGAATGCTTCATTCTATTGTTGTACTCCTCAGGACATCGCGCATGGTTGATGAGATATTCGTTTTGTTTCAAGCATACCAAGGTTACCCTAGTCTGACATAAAAGAATATATTTGAGTTACCCGTATGGCAATACCGAATTTAACTATAAACAATTTTGATACTTTAATTAATTTTAAAAAAAATCGCTACTGTACTTGGTAACTGACCTCTGTTTAATCAGATAAGTAGCTCTGGCGCGAAAAAATTACACACATGGTTCACATAAAACAGACATGCGTCTAATAATGATACTTTTATAAAATGATAATAAAAGACGATGTTATATGACACAAATATAATATTAAAAATACATAAAATAAAATGATAAATCGTTAATTTAACGTAATCCAATTCTTTATTTTTTGCGGTGGGGTGGTCTTTTCGATGTCTCGTAGGCGGGCATTTTCCTTTATTTTTAATACTTTCCAAAACATATTTTCTGACTGATGATTTCAATTCGCCTAGAAAATACAAAATAAATAAGATTAATATCATCTTTTAAAAGTAAAAAAGGCGTACCAGTATGGTAACAATAAAAAAGGTGCCATGAATATAATAATAAAAGAAATTCCCAAATAAAGCAATTGTATTTGTACTTGTACGTAGGGACATCTAATACATTAAAACAAAATAAAAATGCCAAGTGCAAGTCGGACTCTTTTGAATTGAACTCTTTCTTGAAACATCTCATACATATATACAAAAACAAACGGAAAAAGCACTTTGTTGTTTGGGAGCCCTTTTTTTATTTTATTCTATTTTTAGTATTGCAACAAAAATACATCCGTGAAAATTTCAACCTTCTAACTATCACGGTTCGTGAGATGACAGACAGACAGACGAACGGACAGCGAAGTCTTAGTTATATGGTCTCGTTTTCCCCTATGGGTACGGAACCCTAAAACACAATTTTCATACACATAATAACATTCCTACTCATCATTAAACTTGGACAATATGAAAAGTATCAAAAATTTTCAGTCATACTATAATGTATTTTATGACTTTAGTTGTAAACAAATAGATAACATAAAATAGTTATTTATGGACAAAATAACGATTATTTTACGTTTTCAATGATGAGATTCAATGAGCTTGATGATGTACTGTTAATCTAACTTAAACATACCTGAGATATACGCTGTTCTCTTAGAAACACTTAGTCATAGCAGCAACCACTTTTCTATTTGCAACTGCTGCATACGCCGTATATATACATTTTGTAATTCATTTGGCAAGCACCGCCACGGATTATTTTACTCATTTTCATCAATATTATTGTGAAAAATCTTCGAAATAACTTATTAATCATTAAAACTGCGTACAACATATTATTGTTTACTTTTTGTTACTCAAATTTGACGGAAGTAGTTTGAAAGAAATAGGTAGAATGTTGCCATTTTTATTTTAGTTTTTTCTTAATAAATTTGTACTCCTTCGTTTTGTCCATCCCGCTTGCACATGTTGATTGAATATTTCTGTTTCACTCAACACTATCCGACTAAGTAAAATGACTCCCCAAATGCATGAATGGGCAAGTTCATGTACAAAAAATAAATTTAGCATGGTTATGCCTTATGTATGTCCGTGTGTCGCGTGAGTATTATAATTTAGTGGTGTGAGTTTGGGACCACGTTTTTGCGGAAAAAGTAAAGGAGTTACAGGGAGTTGGTTAACAGAGTGTTTCTTCTAAACATCATATTAAATATAAGAAATCGGTACACCATAAAACTATTTTGACTACGTTACGAGAAACCACACTATTATAGTGTGGCTCTAGCACTAGGATTAGCTATAGCCAGCGGTTTTTGTTGTCTGAATTATTACTTAGAGGAATATAATATTATTGACTATCACTTATAACCGACAAAATTGAAATATCCTTAGAGACTGGGCAATTTAATAAGGCATTTTTCAACTTTATCGCGTAATCTACATCTTTATTTTATTTTTTATTCTTTTTTTTCTTCTTTTTTTTTTGTAGCGTCCGTGGCCCAGTGGTCATACGTCCGGCTTGTAAGCCGGAGGTCCTGGGTTCAAATCTCAGTGTGGCAAAGATTTTCGCCAGGACGGATAAGATATGTAGGAGGCAGTCGTTAGGTCATGTTGCAGGCCCTGTAGTAATCTCGGCGACCTGAAACTGCAACATATAGGTTCGCCACACAACCTATAAATTGTGATTTGACTCTGACAGTGTAAGTAGGGTAACCTGTTCTGTTGGATTATAAACCCCAATTATTATTATTATTATTATTTTAAAGCCGACTTTAGAGCATGGCGCATGGCGTCACGTTGGGTTTTAATATCTAATGTGTTTCTGGCTTAACTTTAGCCCTCTATGACTATAATAATATTTTATTTTAGTCGATTAATAGTGTTAGACTGTGCGCGATAGCCAATAGGCCTTCTAGTTTAGAGCTTTTTTGAATAATGTTACATAAAATCAAAATTAATATGTATTCTATCTTTTAGTAAATTAATAATCCAGTGACAGCTGTCAGGAACCTTTTCCGGTAGCGATAAATTGTCCAATAAATAAAAGAAGGCGATATTGGAGTTTGATTGTCGACATATTGACGTGATAGTATCTCTACAGAAATAATAACAGAATGGCTTTGAAAAAAAAACTACGTTTCTATCATACTAACTTTGTACCAAGGAAATAGTTTGGCTCAGCCTGTATAAATTAAATGCATTTTTCTTTCAAGTAACATACCAAATGCTTTTCTTATTTTGTACCTATATTTATTTTAATAAATTTGCAAACCCTGTATTATTTAAATACTATGCAGCCGTTATGTAGACTGGATGTTAAGGCCCTGCCGATTCCCAGTCTGTTTTCACAAAGACGATGTGGGAATGTTCCTAAGTTTAGCCACCTAACTTTAGCCGACAATGATCGGCTATAATGTAGCCGCACTTCGGACTTTGGCCGTGAAATATATTATAGTGCTAAGTATAGGTATTTTAGCGCATCAAAAAAGGTATTAAAGTATATTAATTATCTTCGCAAAGAATATAAATCTTAGGCATATGTTACATAATAACCACAACAGCCCATTATCCCATTACAAATGGAAACAATAAACATTGCAGTTGACATAAATAATGGGAAATAATTACCGAATAATGGTAAGCAATGTCGCAATTAAGAGGGCGTTCATTTTATCGCTCATCGTGAGTCGTGAGTGGTCTTAATGTGAATGATACTCAAAATTTATATTAAAGCCTTCAAAAATAAGAGTTCGTAATGACCCGTTTTCGTTTTCAGTGTAAACAAAATTTCAGCTAAATCTGATGAAAACTGCCTTAAAATTGAGTTGCAAGATTTGTACTAACTAAACACACATATACTGCAAGTAAATGCAAGCCTGTAAAATTATTATCAAGCTAAATTCATGATTATTCTTAATAAGATTTTTTCTTAATATTTATATTATGTTCATAGACTTGTCCGGAAAGCTTTCAAAAGTGTTTTTTTAATATATTTTTTATTTGAATGTAAATTTCTTGAATTAGTTTTAAAGATAAGAGCCGTAATAGTCCCAATTGACGTCAATTCTTTAAAAATTCAGCAGACAAATGTCTAAAAACAGAGATTTACTTAAGGACTTTGAGTGTTCTTGATGCGGAACCTATAAAAACATCTTTACTTCGCTTTGGAGTGCTCTAAGTTAAACCTTTTTGAAGACCGCCCCTAAGGTCTGAATAAATTGTTAAGAAGCCATGACTATTCTAGCCAATTACCTGTCGTAGGTTTTCATTATGATGAAAATTAAAATACAAATTTTACTTAACGTAAAAGAGAAAATTGATTGTTATAATATTATGAAATTGATGATTTTCATTATTGATTCGGAGAAAAAGTATCCACTTTTGGCTTATATAATTTGACACACAGACATACGTGGTGTAATAATCGGTGTCTAAGTTTTTAACTATTTATTAACGGGGTAACACCGCGAGTCGCAGCTAGTATACAATAAAAAAATTAAACATACTCATCCTATACGTTCGCATAGTTATAAATCGACTTAAAATAGGAGGGGTTGTAATCTTTTTACGTATGTTCACATATTTATTTAAAAACGTTTTAAGTGTTTACTTTTAACTTATTTAATCGCGTGGATGGCGAGCTAAAAGCTAACACAATTTTTTTTTAAACTTTAGACACGAAAATTGCACGAGTATGCTGGGTGACACTGTGTCTGATGTGAGCAACATGCTGATGCTTACTATCCCACCTTATTTGTTCATCTTGTCACTCATTGTCATAAAAATAATACTAGACACGCGTGAAAGACAAAATATTAGTAGAGCACTTAGATCAAGTTTCACTTTCGTAATTACTTTCTCGTAGAAATCATAGAAAGATCTCGTCTTTTGGGACATCTCGAGTGAAATATTATGTACTTGTACTTTTATTCGTACAGTACAGACAAAATTCCGAGAAAGACTAAAGCTAATTTGATTTAACTAGAAATTAAATCCTACTAATTTAAGGCGAAAGATTTACTGCGACGAAACTCGGTGTGAAGATAGTCAAAAACCTGGAAGAATAAATTAATATTTTTCATGCCAATTGTCCAACACGATAAAAAAACAATTAATTAAAATACAAAATTACACAGAAAAGTCAAATGCTAGACTAATGTTACTAGAAAATAATAATATAAAAAGATAGAATTACTGTGTACATTTTAAACCTATACCAAAAATCGAATTGGATTTAATCAATTCAATTAAAACCCTGATTAAGTGCTGTACTAGTCATACGTCAAACACAATTAGTATCGATATTTGCAATGCAATCGTATTCATGGCATCGCCCCGCAGATTATAATCCTATAGAGACAGACTCTACGAACCACATTTGAAATCGAAGCCGGGACCGGGGGTAGACTTCCTTTACAGGAGGTCGACTAGGTGGGTACCCCAACAGTGCCAGTTATTCTACCGCCTGAGCAGTGATGTGCAAACATTGCTGTGCTTCGGTAGGAGGGCACTGTAGCTAATGAAATTACTGGGCTGAAGAGTCTTAATATCTTATGACTCTCTAGTAAGAAGCGTTGGCGCAGTGCACTGGGTGTCATTGTAATAATTATAATTGGTAGCGTTATCTCTTACCATCAAAAGAGCGTCTTGCTTCGTCTTCTTACTTAGTTGTATAAAAAAATCGAAGCCAAATACTTCGCTCTTCTCTTGTGCTAGCTTTGAAAGATTCGTTTTTATAGCCTTCTTTAGTCGTTTGTAGTTTTTCAGTTATTTCGTAGTTCTTTTTACCTTCACTGCACGCTATGAAAAGATGTAGATATCATAGATCTGGCAATTGCATTTGGAACACATTCCCGTTATTTGTGTTTCCCGAGCGATACAATATTGGGAATCTTCAAGGTATGAGTAAATAAGTGTCTTCTAGGTATCCTACGAGATTCTAATCGCTGCATCTTTGCGTTTCGTTCTCAAGTGTCACTTTTGTGCTATTTCCTATAAGATATGTAGGCATGTAGGAGGCAGTCGGTAGGTCATGTTGCAGGCCCTGTAGTAATCTTGGTGACCTGAAACTGCAACATATATAGACAGTGTGTAAGTAGAATAACCTGTTCTGTTGGAGGTGAATATTTTCTCTATGTGTTGGAGTATAAACCCCAATTATTCATTTAATTATTTGTGTTCTGGAGCGCGGTGTACGCCATTAATACCTTCATATGCCTTCATAGTCTGGCATCGTCCATGATTAAAGCGATCGACAAATTGTTGACAAACTGCTGCACTTCGCATAATAGTGATTAGTGATTTCTCGTCTGTGTATTTTGCGTTCTAATTTAGGTGTAGCATTTCAATCAGTTCCATTGACATAATGATCGGAATAAATAATCTGTTTAGATTGGATTATGCGATGATAGGATATTTTATTGGTTTGTATTAGCTAAATCAAATAGGATTAAGGTTTTGATATTGTTCTTCTATTTGTATTTTGTAGATATTGAAGTAAGTTATTTGTTTATCTTCCAGGCAATCATACTTGTTATTTTTAGTTATTGTAAGCCTATAAGATATATTACGGAGCTAAGGCCTTCCTTCCCTCCCTCTATCTGTCCCGTCTATCATCTTGTGCTATAGATTTCCATTCTACCACGTGTGAGTCAAGTTACATAGTTTTTAAGATATTACAATTTATAGGTACGTATGACTCTATAGTGAGCCTATGCTCATTGGTATCAAAGTTTACTGTCAGTGAATAATTAAAACGAGACGAACTGGACGCTGCAGCGTCCAGTTGTGTGTCTACAGCGTGTTAAAAACTGTTAAAACGTAACGCAAAAAAGCGTAACGCTCTTTTTAACCCAGGAGAATCCTCCTGGGCTATAAGTACGGCATAAAAACATAATATTATGGTTTATGTTGCCATTAGATATTGACATTTTGTGCTAACAAATTGTCAACATAAGACGTGTAAGTAGTGTAAGATCCAAGAGATAATTTCTCTGTATGTTTTATCAGCAAACATGTTAGGGATCGCCCACTTGCGGAAGCAAAGGAGCCGAGTGGGCATTATACTGAGCACACACTTGACGCCGTTTAGTGTATTACACCAACATATTAGACAACTATTTGTGGAACACTTGTCTTTTATTGATAGCAACATGTTATGGATATGGATATATTATGGATATGGATTTATCCACTGAAAAGTTGCCACTTTTGAGAGCTTTTACTTTTGAAGTTGTTACTTTTGTTAATTTCGCTATTAGCGATAAGATCGCCAACTCACTGTTGTTGGTAAACTGTGTAAAAACAGTTTACCAATATATATAGGTATATATAGCTTTTATTTACATTCACCTGTCTGTTGTCTGTCTGTCTGTCTATAATCAAATCTTGCATATTTCATTTGATCCACTTCCCAGTTCTCGATTGAACTGAAATTTTGCATGCATGTATAATGATTTTTTTGCATGGATGATTTGCTGAAATTTGATGACATGAATGACAATGCAATATTATTATGACATCAAGCTGATCTAATGATGGAGCCGGAATGTGGCCATAGGAAATCCGTAATTAAACGACGCAACCCCATCGAATTTGAACTCATTTCATTCGTCTTGATGAGTACTTTATGATGCTACGAGTAGATGATAATAATAATAAAAGCTGGTTTTTAAAAAGTTTTTTAAAATTTCACTTGTTAGATTTAAGCTATTGTACAAATTGTGTTGATACAGTAAAGAGTTATCTTATCTTACTTATATAGAGTCGATTAGCTTAAGTCATAATAAGAATGAAACCCTTTGTATCGGTAGTCTTCTATTGTAGAGGTTCGCTTGGTCGCAGGGCTCCGTGGTACGGAAGTCTTTGGCAGTTATTCGTCCTGCATACATCACTGAGTTCCTGAATGAAGGACAATGTTACCAACGAAATTTCTGAGCTTGAAGAGATTCAGGGACACAGGACAGGGTCGAGTGGCACAACATCAAGGAGGCCTATGCCCAGCAGTGGGATGTAGAGGGCTGTGGATGATGATGATGACGAGATTCAACTACTAATTATATTTTAATACTACTAATTATACTAATTATATTATCTTAGTGTACCAGACGCAGAGGAATTTTGTATTACAAAACACTAGGTGGCACTGTATCTATGGACAATTATGATGCTTATAATCAAGATCCTGATTTGCTCATCTTTTCACTCATCATAAACTCATTGTCGTAAAAATCTACTAAAATAAACCTTACAAAGTCACCATTTCATCATTGAGTCCTCAATTTATTGAGGTAGAGGGGTCTTTGCTTATCTGCACCTCATTTCAGTACTTTAATTCCTCTACGAAAATGAGAACATGGAGTAAAATGAAACTAAATTTTGTCAAGGAACATCACTGTGAACTCATTTTAGTGTGTAGATACTAGCGCTTAGATCGTAGACTTTGATTACACTGACCACAACCATAATCCTCAGATGGCAGTAAACTTTTATAATCAAGATCTGTGAGCACGAAATAATTCAGCTTAACCCAAACATCATTGATAAACTTTAACGACAGCGTTTGAGCTCTGATATCTTTTTACAGCTCGAAAGCGCAATATGTTACGCTTTATTTACTACTCGCAATAAATTTGTTTTTATGACTGTCTTATTTTCACAAGAAAGGTAGGACCTCAGTCATGGGAATTTTCCCGTTTTTTCAGTAGTCCCTTCCAATAAACAATTTTATTGGCGTTTTGTATGAAGGGTCGAATTGTGTTCGCACTCTACGGTACTTTGCTACGAGTCAGTTTACACGAGCGAGAGTTTGGCTAAAATTACTTATTGCTTTTAACTTGCATGTGAACTAAATGTCACGGTTGTCTGGAAGAGATCATTTTCAGCGATAAGACCGACCGTCGATTGCAACGACTTAATAAAGTTTTTGTTCTTTTAAACTTTCTTTATAAAAATAATTGTAGTGGTTTTATATTACGGTGTTCCAATAAAGAGTTTGGTATCTAATCTAGTCTAATAATACATAATATCAAAAGGCAGCGTATCTATAAATCCTGAGCGAGCAGGCGGATGTACTCGTATGTGTTTTGAAACGATTGAGCTAATAACTTTTGTGTAGATAATATAGATATCTTAGATTCAGGAATAACACATAGGCCACTATTAAAACGCTATCTATAGCTTAATATACTTTTACAGTTATTAATAGATGACAGTTTTTAAATCAAAATTTCTATAAAATACGACATTTCTCCAATCCATTTTGTGGATACATAATGAAAACGTCGAAATCACAATGTGCCTTTCACCCTGATTTATTTGAGTAAGTAAAAAGTGAACGTCAAATATATAATTTACTTGGTACAATCTCGACGAAGCAGAGGGCCTATTGGCTAATTCTCACCCACTACGATTGATGACAAATTCAATGTACATTGCTGCGTTTGTTGATTTTCTCATATTACTGAGGAGGTTTAAGCAAGCAATGTACGCAATTTTGTCTACAGATTCTAGTTTTATATGTCGTTTGGCGATTGCCAATAGGCCCTCAGGTATTAAAACTGATCTGGTAATAATATAGGCCGCTCAGAGGGGACAGCGATCACCGAAAACATTTGCATTTTATTGGAATATACTCCCATTTGCATTACAAAAGATATTGATGGATATCGATCACAATACAAACATGGAGCGAAATGAAACCTCTAAGCTGATTGGCGATTTCTTTTTGGAATGTTATTGGTGTTTTTGATTATTAGAGATAATATTATATCTATGTTTTTCTATAGATATTGATGTTAGAGAGGGCTAAATCTCTCCTTACTTACACACTTCTTTTTACCGGGGATAGACTTCCCTTGCAGGAGGTCGACTAGTTAGGTACCTACTCCAACATTGCCAGTTATTCTACCGCGTGAGCAGTGATGTGCAAACATTACTGTGCTTCGGTAGGAGGGCACTGTAGCTAGTGCAATTACTGGGGTAAAGAGTCTTATCATCTTATGACTCTTAACTCTTAAGTTAGAAGCGTTGGCTCAGTGCACCCAAAATTTTACATCATTGTTAAATCCTAGGTAACACTGTACTAATTATAATTAGTAATGTAATATTAGCACTGTTAAATCCTAGGTAACACTGTACTAATTATAATTAGTAATGTAATATTAGCACTGTTCTAATTATTATGGTAAGCGTCGTCATTATGGGCAGCGTCGTCGCAGCGTATCTCTTTCCATAATCTGGAGAGCGTCTTGCTCGTCCTCTTACTTAAAAAAAAAAACACATATAAAAATTGTTGAATATGGACATTGGACATGCTCAGTAATTTCGCTAGTAGAATTTTCGTTCATTCAGGAACTCGATAATGCCTGCAGGATGACTAACTACCAAAGGTGTGGCACTTCCCAAGGAAACGTCTGCAATAGAGTAGGTACAACCACTACAAACATCTTTTTAAGTTACAGTAGACTACACTATGCTCGCAGCTTTACCCGCGTGGAAAAGATCCTTCGTTAGAAAAGTCTACGTCATAAAATCTGTGTTCCAAATTCAACTAAATCTGTTCAGCGGTGGATTGATAATTAAGAAACTATTGATCCACATAATATTATAAAGTAAATTTTAGAAACAAAAAAATTAAAACTATAGGTTTATCAATAAAATATAATAGATCAGACAGTCGCTCTTTTCTTTTTAACCCCCGACGCAAAAACGACGGGGTGTTATAAGTTTGACGTGTCTGTCTGTCTGTCTGTCTGTGTGTGTGTGTGTGTGTGTGTGTGTGTGTGTGTGTGTGTGTGTGTGTCTGTCTGTGGCATCGTAGCTCCCGAACGGATGAACGGAGTTTGATTTAGTTTTTTTTGTTTGAATGTAGAGTTAGTCGAGAGTGTTCTTAGCTATGTTTGGTGGAACTCGGTCCAAGATGGCCGCCGCTACAAAATGGCGGATAACTATTTTCTTCCACGACCCCCTTAATATGGGTATCAAATGAAAGGGCTTGACTAGTAAAATACAACCCACTATATTAAATTTTAAATCCAAGATGACCGCCACCACAGAATGGTGAATTACATATTGCGTTGGGGGTTTTTTAAATTTTTAATTTAATTCACTTGTTATGTGTGTATGTTAGAAGTCTGATTAGCCTCTAAAGCCAAAGGGCACATCACCAACAAGACAATAATCGTTTGTCCGTGTTCCAAATAAATATTGACAGATATCTGTTTACAAAAACATGCAAAATCTCATCGGACATTTTACACTTGGCTGGTTAAAATCACATGGATTGTGGCAAACCATTTATTTAAATCCAAATATATCAACCGAAAACCGAAGTGAGGTTCGCCGTTACCGCTTCAACAAACAAATATATCGCGATCAGACCGGAGGATCTAAAACGAGTACACTGTGAAATTCAGAAAAGTAGAATAGAATAGAAATCTCTTTATTGAAACACAACAAACATACAGAAAACTTAAAACTATAACACAAAATCACGACATAAGTGTAACATTTGGCGGTCTTATCGTTAAAAGCGATCTCTTTCAGACAACCTTGCAGGAAGAGAAATAATTAAAGAAACAGTTAAAGTATTGTGATAACTACTGAGTATACAAAGGCAAACAGTAAAATTTATCATTTAAGACAAAGTCACATGTGCTCGTGTGGAACAATTGGTGCGATGACGTGCGCATCAGTCAACCAAATTCACAAGCAGATGATCCATCTCGTGACAAATGGAATAATATATTTAAAAATTGTTATAAGATCGTATGAAATGAAAATGAAGGGTATCTTTTTAAACAAAATATGAATGATTTAAATCGACCAAAAAGCGATAACGAATAGAAGAGGGAGAGTAAATTTTAATAATTTAATCAAAAGTTAATTTAAAAGATCATCCTTGTCACATATCTACCATTAGTCACGTACAAAAATTGACAGCAACGCTTATCATAAAACCTTCTGCAGATTCCACATTTTAGCAGCTAACTCATGTTAGATCTGCAGAATTGGAAACGGATAGGAGCACTGCACGTCAAATTGTCATATTGGTCGAGTCGACGCCACGAGCTCTATTGTCAAACAACAGTTTTGTTGGCCACTAACTTATTGGACAAGTTGCGCTGACTGTACAATTTCTAGCGAACATCGTGCAAATTCTTTCTAGCGCGCTTTCAATATGCGAGTATTAAAGTGGATGTTGTGGGAAAAATTCTACGTAGAAATATTTTTATTGGACCAGATATTTTTTATTTAAAATACTAAACGATTTGTATCTTGAAGACAATGTTGAGACTGAAATGGTAATCATAGAGAAGTAAGAGAGCGTGCCCCTTCAAAGAACCTACTTAATGATTATCCAAAATTGTTTGTTCAGAAACTGTACGCGAAACTATGTTTTTGTTTATGGTTATAGTATATTTTCTAAAATTATTAATTTTATACATATATCTAACTAGTCCTCATTATCATCAACCCACGTTCGTCCACTGCTGAATATAGGCCTCCTCCATGTCTCGCCACTCAGCTCAATCCTTCGTATTCCTCTTCCAACCGCTCCCAGCAGATATCGTGGCCCCATCTCGCCCAAGTTCACCCCACACTACGTTTCATTTTCTAACTAATATATTAGCTGTAAATCTAAGACATAGTAAGTTAAATCTATACGATGAAGATATCTCTAGAGCGGCACGACGGTAAACAATGAGACGACGTTTCATAACCGATTTGTCAACGTCTCCGAGACTCTTGTAATTACATGTCTCTGCAGCCGCTGACTATCACATCTCTACAGTGCCTAATGGAATTCCTATACTATTCATATTATTCATATCTTATGTTCAGGCATACTTTCAGGCATGATATTTGCTAATTAAGGTAATCAAGTTGATTTTTACAAGCTTTTATTAACTTTCACCTGACTGTTGTCTGTCTATCTGTCTGTAATCAAATCTTGGAAGTTTAATTGGATCCACTTCCCGATTTCTGATTGAGCTGAAATTTAGCATGCATATATAAATCGGATGACAATGCAATATTATTATGACATGGAACTGATCTGATGATGGAGTAGGAAGGTGGTCATAAGAACTTCGTAATTAAACGACGCAACCTCATCGAGTTTGACTTGACAAGTACTTTATTGCTAGATGGAAATAATAAGAAAAAGCTTGTATTTAAATTTATTTTTCTTAATGTCTCTTGTTTATACGTTAAAGGTTAGGCTTTGACCACGATCGCGTAACGTTAATCTCAACGATGCGGCCATAGATGAGAGCAGGCTAAACTCTAAACCTAAAAGACGGGATTCTTCTGATCTTTGGTCGGGATAAATCCCTCCTTGAATGGATTTCAATAAGTGATTCTCGCGCTCATATAAAATATTATCAGTGCAAATTATTTGAAAAAATAACTTTTTGTAAATGTAAAAAACATTGCGCGTAGCTCGACTAACACTGGGCCCATTTATTTTATCCTAAAATGGGAAAATGGTAAATCAGCAATGAACTAGGAAGTACATTCCTAGTTCATTGTAAATCAGGTCCTGTGGGCTTACAGTCATCATCTCCTTTATTATCTAACTTTTTAAAATGTAGTGTGCTAATAAACCTTAATAAAGTATAATTCACTTTAATAACGTATTATTCAAGTATATTTTAATTAAAGGAAAGTTTAACATTGTTCAACTGGTATAAAGCTACAAATTACAGGCTTCGTGAATATTTACAAGTACTTCATTATGTTACTCGTATAACATCGTAATTTTCTTGTAATTCTATGAAATTCATTGCATGCAGCCTTTATACATTGTTAACTGGCATTAACTTGCAGCCTTGCACACGTGACATACAGTATCATAATAATACTGGGGCTGAAAATAAGCAAGCTTTATGACTTAACGCGTCAAGCTCCTTTTATCCATGACCTTATATAAAATTTAAAAAAAAATGTATCTGTGGAATCACAACCGTATTTTTTGACCTCTAGATCTCAAAAAGTCAAATAATTTATATTCAATCGAATTCAAAATAGAGAGAGACAAAGCGCTCTATGGCGCGCAGGTGTCGATATTGTGGACGCAAAAAAAAAATACAAAGCACGAACATGTGTCAATGTGTGCGTACGCACACATGTAAAAATTCTGAACTTGTTAATAGAGAGATGACCTAAGGGAAAATCCTGCAGTTTCTAGAAGCTGCTATGGTCAGTGGTGAACTCTAGCGCCACGCCTAGGGGTCAATCTCACCTTATGGTGGATTTTTTAAGCGACGATCACAATAGCCCAATCATGGCCGTAGTGATACCATAGCCGTACTACATAAATAACAAATAAAAAAAAAAATTACTATAATTACTTTTAGAGCACACCCACACAAACCGGCTCCATTTTCTTGACAAGAACATTACAGCGTTGAGTACATGTAAAGGCTCGTGAATTCCTACAACTATAATATAAAATCGCTGTATTCTCACTTGTCACGCAGCCAAGGGTGTGCTGTGTTTATGACAACATTTGTTTTTATTGGCGATCCTGTCGGGTCAATGGGAGAGGGACGCCGACTCATCAGTGGGTCAATCCTCCAATATCGGAGGATTTCCTTGTTTATTCCGTAAATAAATAAACAAGATCAGTAGAATTATCTTGTAGAACATTTCACACTAAGATTATATTTTACCGGAGGTAGAATTTCTTGCAGGAAGTCGACTAGGTACCGGGTACCTCAGCAGTGCCAGTTATTCTAACAACCGAGCAGTGCTGTGCAAACAGTACTGTGTTGCAGTAGTACCTATAGCTAGTGAAATTACTAAATAGACTGAAGAGTCTTTACATCTTATGACTCTCAAGGAAGAAGCGTTGGCGCATCGCACCCAAAATTTTACCTTTGTAAAATACTGGGTAGCACTGTACTAATTATGGGCAGCGTTATCTCTTACCATTAGAAGAGCGTCTTGCTCGTCTTCTTCGTCGTACCAACGCTTCTTACTCATAATCATAAGTAAACAGTTAACATCTTATGACTCTGAGTAAGAAGCGTTGGTACTATGCACCTAGAATATTTCTTACAACATGCGGTAGCGAAACAAATTGCATAGAAATAACCAGCGTAGTATTTTCGCTACCCAGAGCATATATATACATATAACACACCCAACGCGGTATTTTCGCTACGCAGAACGGTATATAGCTAATACCGACCAGGTCGGTACTTGCCTTAATGTTTACAAAGATACTAGCATAATGTAGTATCAACATACATTTTTGAAAATAGAAAATATATCTGCAGAAGAGCAAGACGGCATCATCAATTAACATCGGATGAGATTGCGATCAAACTTCGTTTTAGTATTATGGTAGAAAAAGACACGAATAAACCCACAGGTCATAAATAAACTTTTAACTCATCGGAATTGCAGTTGTAATAATCATAATATCAGTAATAAAACTGTCATAAAAAGAATAATCAAGTCCAATTTAATTTTTATAGATATTAATGATCTTGGGGAATGTTTGGCTCTATAAATTTTTATTTAAGTATTAAGCTATATTTTATCTTTGTTATTAATTTTAATTGCTATCATGAAACATTGCACAACTAATTTTAAGCAGTTATCTCTCTATTGAAAAGTAACTTTTGTATTATTTCAAAGCGATTCATTTCCTTTGCATCGCTGTCAAATATATCATAAAAAAAAATTTAAAAATACTACAGCAACACGACAGCAACGCAAACATTCCCAAACAATTTCTGTACAAATCCAAAGAGAAGTTTTGTATTGTCGAATCAACTCGATATTTAATAACGTTTTGTCGACGTCACATTCCCCGCAAGGATCTCTGTTATCACGATTATCTTTTTCATAAGGAAACCCTTAACTCTTGACAATTGCGCATTTATGTTTTCAGCGTTCATAGAATTTCATTCGAATCATTTCATTTCAGCTCTATAGCCCGTTTAGACTATTTCACAAATACAAATAACCATTCATCCTTATTGTCTAAGCCATAGAGCTTAGAATAGTCGAAAATGTCCGTCGTTTTATTTTTTGTGAACAAAACCTGTAACAACGCGCGTTCCCATAGGAAATTACCCCGAGTTTAGGAATGGGGTATAAAATCGTGTCACAAAAACGAACGAATAATAATTTTCGGGTGCATAATCTTACCATTGTCAGCTTTTTATTTGTACTTAAATGTTTAACGGAATTAAATAAACGAATTTTATCAGGATTCAGGAAAATCTTAGTAATATTATAAACGTGAAAGTTTGTAAGAATGTATGGATGTCTGAATGTATGTTTGTTACCCTTTCATGCCTAAATGGGTAGACCGATTAAGCTGAAATTTGGTATAAAGGTAGCTTGGACCCTGGAATAACACATAGGCTACAGCGCAGCAGCAGCTAGTAATATTAATATAATATTATAATGTTATGTACAGGCCCATTATAGTCTATCACTAAGCAGCTTGGTGAATAGCCTCGACATTCGCAATAACACAGAACAGAGAAGTTTTATACAACACTTCAGAAATAAATAATATATTATTAACTAGCTTACGCTCGCGGCTTTGCCCGCGTGTCAAAATCCTTTCTTAGCAGAGGTCTACGTCATAAAACCTACCTGTGTTCCAGATTTTAACCCAATCCGTCCCGTGGTTTAGGCTGTGCGTTGATAGATCAGTCAGTCAGTCACTGTTTTCTTTTATATATTTAGATTGGTATACTAAGTACCTGGATCACTATACTCTTTCAGGAACGAGTCGTAGCAGACTATAAAACATAATAATTTATATTTTGAATCCCAGATCTTGACACAAACGATCTCATTGAGAATCTACCTCTATAGTTAAAATACGTTTTGTCAACAACAAAAAATCTATATTCCTTGTAATAAAGTTGAAAATGGCATGGCTTTCCTGTGATGTAGTGGACATTGAATCTGCATTAGCTTACATGGCATTAAGCTGCTTATACATGGCTTAATTTATTGTATAACCTTGAGATAGCTGTTGTGGCTAGTTATTGTTTAATTTATAGTGCTATGAAATGTGGAACTATTATACGTACCTATACATAAAATTGGCACAGGACAGGGTTGAGTGGGATAAAATGAAGGAGGCCTATGCCCAGCAGTGGGATGTAGAGGGCTGTGTATGATGATGATGATGATGATACATAAAATAAAATACATAATATATTATGATGGTACAAGAAGTGCGTAACACCGTCATCGGAGTCATAGCGCGCCCGCGCCCGCGCCCGCGCGTCAACGTGGGCCAACGCACAGATGTTGGCTAAAAATCAGCAAAACTAAATTAAGATAGGGCGGGTCATGTTATTCGTATGCACCGGGGTAAGTTCTCAGTTTAAATAGAAAAATGACGCCGCCGAGGCGGGCCTACTAGACGATGGCGAGACAATTTGGATGCACACCAGCATGTAGACGCGGGACCAAAGTCGACTCACCTTTTGCCATCGTCACGCCTTCGCCTACTATCACATTTTGACAAAATTTTGATAAAAATCTTCTCAATCCAATGCAACTGAGCTTTTAAAAGGTGTTCGCGACGCAAGCGAACTATCATCATCTGTCGCTGTAGCTTTATGAGGAGAGGTCTTTGCCCAGCAATGGAACAGTACAGACTAGTTATTATAAATAAAAGAATTAGCTTTGCTTGTCAAATAGAAACATGGGGAAAATGAGATAGCAGTGATTATTGCGGTATTTTGTAGTGTTAGATCGAGAATGTGCCGGGTTTATAGCCCCGCCATATATTTAAGTTATAATACAAGATTTTTGTCAGGTTATGTTTTCAGTGTAGTTCCTAATCAATTATTTGAAGATGTGAGCCCACACATACGTAAAGAAAATAAAAGAAATCGTTACATATTCAAGGATACATTTCAACAAGTATCCCACGAGGTATCTCCGTTGGTTTAACTGATGAACACATCGACGTTGATCGATGCGTGTTGGTACGACGTCTGATTTCGTATTACACCTGTAATGTGAGCCGTTCCTTTGATAGATCGTTTCCTGCTAATCTGTCTGACCTCTACCCTGACTTAACATATTTGCTAGAACTTTTACTATTATTCACCACAACGGGTATTAGTAACATAAACGTAGTAGAAGTTTAGCTTTGTTATATTTTACAATATATCATACCTTTTGTACCACACAAAAGGTATGATCATTGCTTTTTTTTTTTTGATCTGTGATCATTACCATCTTTCTTCGCTGGGGAGACCTGTGCTGCACATAGGCTTCCTTTTGAATAAATGCCATTCTCCCCAGTTCTTTGCCACTCGCACACATACACTTCCCGTGATGAAAAAAAAATGGAATTTATTCTTTATCTAGTGGACCCGCGCGCACTTCGTCGCGCTTAATAGAAAATATTATCAGTTATCCGTCACTATATTACGCATGTGTTAAACATATAGGTACAATCCTTTCTCTTGAATCACTCTATATGTTAATGAAAACCGATAGTGTTAAAGATATAAGCATACATAGGTACAGATTGATAAACGCAGGTAGCAACTTTATATTATACTATACAGTGATTTTTTTATTTATGTGATGTAGTAGAAGACGAGCAAGACGCTCTCCTGATGTTAAGAGATAACGGCTGCCCATAATCAGTACAGTGTCACCTAGGATTTCACAATTATGTGAAATTCTAGGAGCACTGCACCAACGCTTCTTACTCAAGAGTCATAAGATGTTAAGTGATGTGTGTGTTACACTCTCTAGCCCAGTAATTTCACTAGCTACAGTGCCCTCCTACCGGAGCACAGTAATATTTGCACATCACTGCTCAGGCGGTAGAATAACTGGCACTCTTGGGGTACCCACCTAGACGACCTCCTGCAAAGGAAGTCTACCCCCGGTAAACAACATTTACAACATTTTATCTTATTTGTGGGTCCCGGCTGTTTCCTATAAGATATGTAGGAGGCAGTCGTTAGGTCATGTTGCAGGCCTTGTAGGAATCTCGGCGACCTGAAACTGCTACATATAGGTTGGCCACACGACCTATAATTTGTGATTTGACTCTGACAGTGTAAGTAGGGTAACCTGTTCTGTTGGAGTATAAACCCCAATTATTTATTTATTTATCCTAGTCGAGTGGCCAAGTTATACATATTATGTTGCAATCACAGTATCTCTAGTATATGGTTGCAATTCAAAGTTATTGTGATTACTACAAGGCTTGTGACATGCCTGACATTTATTTTAATTTTACTCTTTCTACTTTATTATAATTTAGGAATATTTCTTGTTATTTTTATTAAGATTAATTATTGTTACGGAACCCTAAAAAATCAAGTTTTTAATTCAACTTTTTCACTTAAAGAAAGTCTTAACTAGTCTTTTAGGTTGCTCGAGTACCTAGTACCAAGTTATTTAGAATTAATATTGTCAAACTCAGTGCTTTCTCTCGACTCAACGAGTTTAGTTCAAAATGGCTACCATTTAATGGTTAACTTCTTAATGAAAAGGACTTTTAGTTAAAGAAACCTGAACATACAGCCTATTTAAATAAAAGTAGACACCACCTTTAATGAACAGGAATGGAACCGTTCTACTAATGTAATAAATAACGTTCGATACGTGTACGCCACCGTGTTTATATTTCTGTAAATCCTCTCCATTCATTGGTTGTCTAAAAGAAAATGCTTTTTAGCGACCGCCGCTTGTACATCAAAGCATTAATCTATCTTAATTCGAAAGTTTTCAATGTGTATGTGATATCTCTTTTCATACATACAGCATAACCGATTAAAGCTGAAATTTTATCGAAGACCTAAACCGAAATAACTCTATTATTTTGACTATTTTGCTACCAACTATTGGATAACACTGTATCGTTCGGGATCGGGACATAACGACGGAGTTACGGCACGATGTTCAGTGAAGGATTTATCTCACCTGCTATGGTTAATGTGCTAAAATCTTCGATGACATTGTCGTTAAAGATCAGGAGAGTTCTTGGTCAAAGGCTAACGTTATTTCGGCCATTCTCCCATTTAGCATTCTTTGCCTAATTCCCGTGCCTTTTTTGATTTTTAATTGGATTGACTCAAATACATTAAAATATGAAAGACATTAAATGTACGAATATAATAATTTATTTGGTTTTAGTCCCGTAATAATGGTTTTAAAGTTATTGAGATTTAAAAATTACATGGATATGGAAATGAGAAATGTTTAAAATTATTTAAACGGAAATGAGAACATTGCAGCTGCAAATAAATTTTATTTATTTTTGGTACTAAATGGACCACTATTGTTGTTGACGTAGACCAGGATCTCAATAGAGTGGTGGAAATCTTGCTGGAAGAAGACGCTTAATTTAGCGAGAAGAAATACACACGAAACGAGAAACAATATCCGAGTCAGTAAGACGAGACCTCCGGAGTTCCAAGTTCCAACACACGCACCATTCAGGAACCAGGTCCTTCGTACATAAATTGGGAAGGAGCCTGCGGACAAAGTTGACTACATCGGGTGTAAGCTGCGTCACTTCTCCGCCTGAGTTTCTTGCACAGGTGTAAGATTTTTATAGACAGTCGTATGCCTCGCAGGCACCTCAGCCTAAAACCAGAATAAAATGTGTCTCTTGTGACAATTGCATTACCTAGCTTTTGAGGGTTGTAGGTACACCTATGTATATTGCGAGAGCTCCAGCGAATATTTATTAACGCTGTCTTCTTTTCAGGGAGATCTCCAAAGGCGTGAAGCAAAATCGTAGTAGTGATGTTTTTCAAAAAAGGTGATAAAGTCTTTTGAAAAACTACAGACCTATTTCGCTTTTGACTTTTGAACCATGTCGAGAAGCTTTTCTCAAAGGTTATCATAAAGCGTCTCGCAAAAAGATTTGACAAGTTCCAGCCACCGGAACATGCTGGGTTTCGAGTAGGCTATGACACTGTGCCACATACACACAGTGCGAGAGATTACATAGACGGAAAAAATAACATAGCATGTGCTTAGCGTTCGAAGACTATGAGAAGGCCTTTGACTCCATTGAAACCTGGTCTATTCTGGAGGTTTTGCAACGATAACAAATTGATTAGCAATATAGTAATAGAAAGGTTTGTAAATATTATATAAGATACCACCACCAAGTCCAGAACCCGCAAACAGTGGATAGGGCATCAATATTAACGGCGAGTACATTTTCACACTTGAGATTAGTGGACAAAATCGTCATTATGGCAGAAACGGTTTAGGACTTGCAACAAATACTAATTTTTATTGATTATAATTGACTCTCTATTGAAATTGTTCAGAAATATGTGTATTGATGATGATATAGCATGAGCAAACAGTGCAATCAGGTAGGAACAACATCGAGAGAGTCCAATCGGAGGTTTCAGCTGGGATGGCCTACATTTATTGGATAGCTTCTTTGAGTCTGCTTGTTACCCATACCTGAAGACCAGTGTGTCATACCTGTTCTGACATACAAAGCCAAGACGTGGACACTTACGTTAAGACTGACCTACAAGTTCAAAGTAGCTCAGGACCCCAGGAGTAGGGGACCCCTCAGCTGTTGATCGAGCTCCAGGAGCTTGCTGTCAAAAAGCACGCATCTGTTGACCACGATCCACTTAAGATGTTTATTACAACGAGTTATGAATGAAAAGTTTTTTTGTTTTTTTTTTTTTCTATTTCTTTCGCTGACTTGCACATAGTACAGAGAAGAATGAACAAGGATGCCAATCGTGACGGGCCAAGTGTGTGGAGCAGGCGTTCATGATCGGCGTTTCTTTAAAGGATCGCATCAGAAATGAGGTGATTCGGCAGAGAACCAAAGTTACCGCCATATCCGAAAGGGATTAGCAAGCTGAAGTGGCAATGGCTGGTCACATTTGCCGCAGAACCGATAACCGACGGACTAGTTGTGTTCTAGAGTGGAGACAGCGTCTTGGCAAACGTGGTGTCACCATCTTGCCAAGCCCCCCTGTTTGGCAATATGGGGCAAGGATGGGGTGACGATATCCGGAAGGTGACTGGAAGTTGTCTGGAAGCCATATCCAGTCATTTATAAGTGCATAAGCACTAGCCGACGAAGAAGAAGCACGCATCAAACAAGAGCTCATCTTCAAGGCCTATAAGTCTCAGCGAATAAGATGGGCAGGCCACAAAGAAAGGATGTCGAAAGAAAATTTGTGTAGTGGGCAAACACGCCACTGCACTGGATGAGGTCGCCAGATTCCGCTACAACTGGAATAATATTGTGGAAAGGCAAGGGTTGTAGGGTGAAAGGAAGAAGAAAATATTGTGAGTATATCATACTATATAGTAAACCATGGGAAAACTCTCTACTCGGACCTTCACGGTAGCAAATAGGTTCATTTTACTAGGAAATTTTCATACAACGGTACTTATAAAAGTATGGAAATTAGTATACGGAAATTAGAATATAACAGGTTTTCTTCAAAATTTTAAAAACTTTCACAATAAGCAAATTACGGCTTATTATAACGTAGAGAGACTAAAGAACTGGATCTATTTAAAATACGACCTACTTTCTAACATAAATAATTGGGTGTTAAAACCAGTAAAATGGAAATTATAAAATTTCGAAACCACGGGTACGGAAATTAGATTCCCATGTGCTTTATTGGTAGTACACTAAGGTTAATGACCTGCAACAGCTGATGGGCCGCGGTACACACTCAGGGCTCGCTAGGGATGCGATGCTGATGTACGAAATATTGTTATTTAGGGATGTACGCCCAAGAACACAAAATATCATGGAAATTATAACTTTGACACGGACAAACGTTTACTTTTTTGTAATTATTTACAGACTGGTTCTATGGCGTAGATATTTTGCTAGGCAGTACACCTAACATTGAACTATTTTTCAAAAATAATTAACTATATTAGAAGTGTATGCGACAAAAAATATAGGCAAATTTTCACATGAAGTTGGTGTCAGGACACGTCACGGAAATTAGAAAACAGGTGCTTTTTGAACAAAGATTAATTAATTACGCGTTAACTAATTACAGCAGAAGTCAAAGGTTTTGTGTACAGATAGATATGGGTGTTTACTACCGTATAAAAATATGTGCATGATTACATTTGTTATTATTATGGATTTATTGAGCCAGGACACATAAAATTTACTGCTCGGAGAATGGCCGATTTATACAATTAGAGGTATTTAAAGAGATAATCTGACTGACTATCAATCGTTGAACGAAACCCTTGAACAGTCGAAAGAGTCCCGAGTAGAAAAAAATAGTCCACAGTATCTGCCTTTGTTACAACAATCTGTGACTTAAAGACTATTTTTGTAAATGAGTGTTTAAAAATAAGTATTTTTACGCTCAACGGCGCATTTAAATTTCTCAAAGATTAAAAAGAAGCTCTGGAATAATAATTACTAGAGAATTACACATTTTATTTAGGCTTCTTAAAATTTGAAATTTTTGTATTTGACATAATATTATTGCAGTCTTTTTACTTTGTTACTGTATTATATCTCTGGTGTGGTATGTATTATAGGCAGATATACTAGCTAGAATTCTATTCAACCATTTAGGCATCTATCAACGCTAAAACCTTTGAACGGGACGAGTTGAAATTTGGAACAAATAATATACGTAGGTTTTATGACTTAGACCTTTGCAAGGAAAAGATTTCTCCACGCGAGCAAAGTCGAAAACATAAGCTAGTATGCCTCTGTAATAGTGCCAGAGTAAAAGTAAACAAGTGAAATTTTAAAAATACTTTTAAAAAACAAGCTTTAATTATTCTTACCATCTTACATTATAAAGTACTCGTCAAGACGAATCAAATGAACCCAAACTCGATGGGGTTGCGTTGTTTAAGACAGAGTTCCTATGGCCACCTTCCAGCTCCATCATCAGATCAGCTCGATGTCATAAAAATATTGCATTGTCATCCGATTTACACACGCATGCAAATTTTCAGCTCAATTGGAAACCGGGAAGTGGGTCAAATTAAACTTGCAAGATTTGATTACAGACAGACAGACAGACAGACAACAGACAGGTAAAAGTAATATAAAGCTTGTAAAAAGTCGGTAAATCATATTATGTCAAATATAAAAGACCCAAGACTTTTGGTGTCGAGACCCTGGGTCCGTGGGGTCCAAGCGCTCAGAAATTAAAGATTTGTCTGATCGTTTAGTTGAAGTGATCAAACGGCTAGCAGCTACCTCGCACAATGCATCAGTGTTGCCATCCAGAAAGGTAATGCTGCCAGCATTTTGAGAACAATGCCGCGGGTCCCTTATTAGATTTAGTTCAGTTTTTAATTTAGTTTTATTTAACTAAATAGTTTAGATTTAGTTTAATATTTATGTGTGAATATTTAGTTTTATTGTTTACTTGTAATAAAGTCACCTTCCTCAGACTCAAAATATATATTGCATAATCTCTGCAATAGCATATAGGCTATTTCTCTACGGTAACACTGCACGCAGCTAATAACATAATAAAGATAATACGTCCAGTTATATTATTAAACTAGCTTATTCTCGCGGCTTTGCCCGCATGCATAAATCCTTTCTTAGTGGAGATCTACGTCATAAGATCTAACTCTATTCCAAATTTCAACTCAATCAGTCCAGCGGTTTAGGGCTGTGCGTTGATAGATCGTCAGTCAGTCACTGTTTCCTTTTATATATTTAAATTTGTAACAAATCCCAACAGTTATTAATAAATTGAAATAACTAATCAGCTTACCGCCGGCTCCAACACTGCCCAAAATGCTGTTATGCAAATTTCGCTTTGTATTTATTCAAATCGTGGATTATCTTGGCTCAATGATTCCGTTACATATTTAGGTAATAAGTAAGGTATTAATACAATAACATATTCTTTATTGAGGCTAAAAGTTAACAAAAAAAAAACTTAAATTTAAACTATATTAAGGTCTACATTAGGCGGCCTCGCTTAGAGCCATCTCTTCCAGGCACCTTTGCATGGAGTGTTTTGAAACTAAAAAGTGGGTGTAATTTTGTAGAGGAGTCTATATTATAACCTATTCTTTGAATAACGATTATAATAATAATAAAAAAAGATTTTAACAGAAATTGCAGTTTTTTTTAGGCCCAGATAACAATGAAAAGTGAACCGAATCAAAGACAAAACTGCAACGTAACAGTTATAAGTAAGAGAAAGATAAGATGCTCGTAACCTATCTAAAAAGTCAAACGTATCTATGGTTCCAAATATCAACTCAATTCGTTCTGTTAGAGCTGGGCTTAGGTGGATCAGGTTTCCTTTTATACGTGTAGTTTGATATCCACCTAATTTCTGAAAGTTTTGTATGATATTAATCGAAGGAGAGATTTGCCCCCAATTTTAGATTTAATGCGCTTTCATTAACGACGTTACTTTAAATCAAATTAAAAGTACAGTTCATAAAATCGATAAATTTAAGTTCTTAACTTCACCAATAACCAGCCCTATCGTAATAAGTTGTATTGTTCTAAATGACATCGAGTTTAATGAAGAAAGTTCGGGTCGCAATCTATCATACTGCTCATTTGTATACGAGCCAGTATTGGACTTGCGGAAGAACAATGAATTTGATTGACTGCAACCTAATGGTTTAAGGTTCTAAGACCCTGATTTATTTTAGTATAATTTGTATCATGAGCTCAAAATCAAACTCAAAAGATCTTGGTCGTGTAGCGTCCGTGGCCCAGTGGTCATACGTCCGGCTTTTAATACGGAGACCCTGGGTTCAAATCTCAGTGTGTGGCAAAAAGTTCGCCTGGACGCTACCGTGTTTCGGAAGGCACGCAAAATTGTGGGTCCCGGCTGTTTCCTATAAGATATGTAGGAGGCAGTCGTTAGGTCATGTTACAGGCCCTGTAGTAATCTCGGCGACCTGAAACTGCAACATATAGGTTCGCCACACAACCTATAAATTGTGATTTGACTCTGACAGTGTAAGTATGGTAACCTGTTCTGTTGGAGTATAAACCCCAATTATTTATTATTTTTTTATTTATTTTGGCGACTCACGGAAACCTTTAGTTATGACAACACAAATAACAATATTATTATTTTATACTCTGATAGTGTGAGTAGATAACTTTTAGTCTTTCAAACTAAACGACGTAAGCTATTTATTTAACAATTTTTTTTTACATTTTCTTTTTATTAGTAGTTTAAGGATAGTGCTTAAATAGTAAAATCTAAAAATGCCTTCAAAGGGGAGGAACTTTTCCTCACGTTGCACCTTTTATTTTTCAAATTTTCCCCTTAAACCTTCCATGGATTAAAGTCTAGTGTAAAGTTTGGCCTAGTTTAGAAGAGTGGCTCATAATAATAGACGATCAGATTTCGCGCTAATCCTATGGATACGCGATTACAAGCGTTCGCACTTTGCACGGTGATGCAACGTTGACAGGTTAGCATACAGGGTGGCACATTCAATTTTAGTGGAAAATTAAACCGTTCATAACGACGTCCGTTGAATAAGAATATTTATAATATTGGTAAAGGTTCTGCCGGTTTCCCAGTTCTCCATCATAAAAACGAAGCGGGAAGTGCCGCTGGGTTTTTTTGTGGGTATACCCTGCCGCGCCCATCTTTTTCTGTGTTCCAATAAAGTGTTATCTATCTATCTATCTATGGACAAAAAAAAATGTCAAATATGGTAAAATGTTGAACAGCCTGTATGAATCGACACCTGTAGTACGAGAGCCAGAGTTAATACGATTACACTGTGATCATAATAACTGCATCGGAGCTATAAAAGCAACGTTCTCGGTATTTCGGCGCAAAGTCAATTGTCGAGCACTGAACCTGCTATGGAGTAATATTTTACATTTAGCTGCCTTTTGTAGTGGAATTTTAGCATAATGGATGTTAAGCTATTAACTTTTTACCACTATCTCCCTTTAAAAATCTCTTCTTTAAAAATAAGGGTCTTCAACTCACGAGTGAATTTGTACCTTTCTAGACATTTTACAACATTCATTGTCGACCGCATCTGCACTTGCCATCGGGTTGGATGTTATGTTGGTTGCTAGCTTGTTGCTATTGTAAGCTTATGCTTGCAGCTTGGGTCGTGCAGATACTTGACCTATCTGATATCGGTGTCGCAAATTTTAACCCAATCGTATTATCCCTTGCTACTTACTTGTTTAACTATCAAATATTACGTGGATCGGGATATTTTTTTTAAATGTCTTGTTTGATATATTGTGAAAAATAATAGTATAATACATAATTTTATAATTTCTCTATGAAAGCGTAGCTCGTAGA
The DNA here is from genome assembly GCA_947507615.1 of Hemithea aestivaria. Lineage (NCBI taxonomy): Eukaryota > Metazoa > Arthropoda > Insecta > Lepidoptera > Geometridae > Hemithea > Hemithea aestivaria. Next base: position 8,044,618 of record OX382341.1, read on the forward strand.
CTTATGATATATGTCTAGCATGCTGCGTAGCATGTCTACGAACTTACGGAAACTCGAACCAATAAAACAAATATAGACCCAGATCACTAACCACTTTAAAAAAACGTTTTATCTTATGAACGATCTGATCCCAAGCTACTGCGCAAAGGCCACCCAACTACCATTTATTTGTTGATTTTATAAAGTGTACAGATACATGCGTATTCTTCTCTTTTAAGTGTGTCCAATATAAAATAAGACTCGCGAAAATAAAGAATCATGTTATTTTCGTAGTCGTATACCAGCAGTAGGTCCTCAAAGCCCATAAGTACTGTCGTGAAAAGATTCGTCAACAGAGCACAGAAAACATTACTCTCTGTCGCGTCCGTCCGAACTTAGTCTGGTGGCCTCAATTTTCGGGGACATCAAAAAACCCTGCTCAAAGGAGCCATCTAAATCGAATTACAAGGGTTTATTGTGTAAAACTACTTCTTACCATTTTTAGGAAACACTCAAGAATATAACCACCAACGGCACTCGAATGTCGTAGAAAATATTTGGAGAAAATTGATGTATTCTTATAGACTTAACCGCCTAAGGCGCCTTGGTTACTGTTTGAACGATGTTTTTGAATCTAATGAGAAGTTTGGTTTGCAAGCATTTCTGACGCTTTTATAAAAAAGAATCGTCAAAAGAATGTATTGTTTCAGATGATTTTAGTAACTACAACTTATTGGTTATTAATATTAAGACATTTATTATTTTAGTGCCAATTTTGCGCACACACACTACCTTAACTTAGTATTTATACAATTTTTAGGATAGATACGTTAGGTACATACTGTCTTAGTTTGCAATAACTTCCCTAACCTTCCCAAACCGAAGCCCATTCCAGTAATTTCATTAGACACAGAGGCCACCTACCGTAGCACCCAATGTTTGCATATCACTGCTCAGGCGGCTTTACATATAGACCAAGAGGAGGATAAAGAAAGTTTTAATGGACCGACAACGCGTCTCTAATGCCACTGGTATTGCAGACGTCCATAGGCGACGGTAACCGCTCACCATCACGCGCGCCGTTTGCTTATTTGTGTGTCACTAACAAAAAAACGTAGATGTGCAAAATTATACATCTCTCCTCTTTTTTAAAATAAATCAATAAGTTAGACGAGTTAATACCCAAGTTCCCGCAAGTTATCTCCACCGCTCTGGCCTAAGAGAGCTGTCACAAGCACTGCACACGAATCAATTACAACTTTAATTGGAATCCATTTGATTGACACCGATCTCATTTCAATTCTAAATTGCGTAGTTATGCTTTAACGGATGCACTCGCTTTTAGCGCAAGAGCTGTTAAATGCTGTTCCGATGACTGCACATATATAAATAAATAAATAATAATAAATATTAATAGTAAGAAGACGAGCAAGACGCTCTCCTGATGTTAAGAGACGCTGCCTATAATCAGTACACTACCCAGGTATTCACAATGATGTAAAATTCTAGGTGTACTGCATCATCGCTTCTTACTCTAGAGACATAAGATGTAATGACTCATGACTACTATATGGCAGAATGTAATCGATTCCTTATTAAGTTGAAGAACCGATTGCAATAAATTATATCATTTCATTTACTGTCCTCTCAGACTCGGATAAATACTATGTTGAAAAGCCCGAATATCAACCGACGGAGCAAACTGTTATTAATATTCATCTTCGCAAGGTTCGATAATACAATATGCCGGCTTACATTAAGCTTTTCATATCACAAAACTGTCAGAGCACCGATAGACTAATGAAAATATTTATTAGAAAATGTTACATTTAATTAAAACCCATCCTAAAATCTGACGAGTATAATAAAGAAACAATTTGAATAAGTTCCACAGCTCTGTAAAACACTATTGTGCGCGCGCTAACTCGTTTCTTTCAAAAAACCTCTCGCTGAATGAGAATAATTAAGATGCAAATTTTTGCGGTATTACTATGCGGTACGAATTTGGACGGTTCGCGATTAAATAAAAGGCTCGTGGAAAAAACAACTATGAATTATTCAATTACTCCCTCGCTCAAGTTATGAACTTGTTTGAAAATTAATCAAAATTAATCTTTTTTACTTAAGCAACTTTGCGAGTTCATAAAATCAAACATAAATATGACGGCTCCTTTCTTAAGGGTGTGTTTCTTGCGTGCGACTTTCTCGCTCGCACATTTAAAAAAACCAAATGATGAATATGCGTAGAATTTTACCTTTTTTACAAGCTTTATATTACTTTCACCTGTTTGTTGTCTGTCTGTCTGTCTGTAATCAAATCTTGCAAGTTTAATTTGACCCACTTCCCGGTTTCCAATTGAGCTGAAAATTTGTGCACATGCGTGTGTAAATCGGATGACAATGCAATATTTTTATGACATCGAGCTGATCTGATGATGGAGCTGGAAGGTGGCCAAAGGAACTCTGTCATAAAACAACGCAACCCCATCGAGTTTGGGCTCATTTGATTCGTCTTGACGAGTACTTTATGATGCAAGATGATAATAATAATTAAAGCTTGTTTTTAAAAAGTATTTTTAAATTTCACTTGTTTACATTGTCTCCCGGTTTTTTTGGTCTTTGTATTTTTAAAAGTATTTCCCAGTTGACATTTAAAAAAATTGCATAGGGTTTCTAGATGACATACGAGTAGTATGTATTATTTTATTTGAAAATATCTTTGTTATAATTTGTTTTTATTTATTTAAAAGAGCAAACTAGAAATATAACACTTAAAACTTCCGCGATCTGAACTCATGTTAATTTTATTATTCGGGACTTATCGCGTAATTATAATTATGTTAGTTTTACAAAAACATTATTATAAAACCAACCTCTAAGTTTCGGATCTGTTGCAAGATCCGTGGTTACGAGAAAACATCGTCGTTTTCTCGTGACCGCAGATTATGCGACATAAATTTAATAAAATTAAACTAGAAACACTTTTAAAAATAAAAAAAATAATATTTACGGCAGCTTTACCGAGAGACATTTACAAATAGTTTATTCTACGAATATAATATTTCAAAAACTGTCACGTCACGAGCGAAAGAATCGCACTGAATAAACACACCCTTAAACAACTCAGCGAGTTCATAAAATCAAACATAAATATGACGACTCCTAATTTCTTAACAGATTTTTGGGCAGTTTTATCGTCGTCTCAAGTCGCGAGTTTAATTTCAACTTCACCCTCAGAGTGCGCCGACAAAGGTCCCTCTATATTTCATTCAACAATGGAGAAATAAAGTTATTAGATATTCTACTATTTTCCGCAAGTAAAGAATAAATCAGAGATTGCAAAGTTTTGATTCGAATACGATTGTCTGCGTGATTTACGATGCGACTGCGTAAGCAAAAACTACAGAGGCCTGACTGAAACTGGTTCAATGTTATCAGATATTTAATCTAAGTTTAAATCTTTCGATCTTTAATAATTAAAACTTGAATATCTTTACATATTTTTATATTACTTATCACACCATTATCTTAATAAATAATAGGAAAGAGTGACTGACTGACTGATCTATCAACCCACAGCCGAAACCGATGCACAGATTGGGTTGAAATTTGTTATACCCATAGATTTTATAACGTAAACCTCCGCTAAGAAATGATTTCGCCACGTTGGTCAAGCCGCGAGCATACGTAGGTCTACGTATAGGTGAAATATCAATTTCTCTTCTGCTTGTACGGTAGTCTAGAAGAGATCGATATCAGGGATAAGACAATTCAAAACACTTCAATTATTGTATTGCGTTTTGTTTTTTAAGCTATTGCATAGCTTCTATCGCGGGCCTTGAGCGTGGGGACCGAATCCAGAAATTCCGTAACGAAAAAAACCTAACACCCCCCACCCCGACCGGCACAGCGGTGATACTATAATTACATAAGTTGATAAAAAATGCTATGCAATAGCTTTACCGCGGCAGTCTCCGAGTGCCACACGTCTTTTTTTTTGCATGTTTATTGTATTTCAACAAAGTGTTGTCCATCTATCTAAAACTGCATAATATATTTGTAAATTATGATTGCATTATAACGTCCAAATGTTCGTGCGATTTGGCAACCACAACTGTAACAATTTGTAGTGACTCCATACTTCATATTCTTGGCATCAACAAATATTTTCACTCAGCAGCGAGTGTAAACTGAAGTTAGAAAAAAAGTAATAAACTTCCAGGCGGCGTGTGTTGCGAAACAAAGGCTGGGATTTTTTGCGAAATATTTTCGAGAGGGGAAAAATCATTGAAGGGGGCGAGAATTGACTTCCCTTTCTATAAACAAGTCTATTAGGTTGTTTGAAGCGTAGAGGCGACACGGTGGTACACGTGGTAAATGGGATTTTCTACTTTGCATAATGTTTGCCTTGCGCCGAGTGACGGCGACGTGTGGCGACGGTCTTTGTACAGAGATCATACAGTATGGTAGTCTTGCAAGTAATATATTCGTGGTGGACCAACGGGGTTGTTGACTAAAAAAAATTTTTTTTTTTTTTGGCTATTATGTAGCTCTTTAACACGGGCTAAGCCCGGGCTTTTTTATAGGCGTACACAGAGACAAAAAGTCCAACGCGCAGAGGCCCTTTTGAGCTTTTAATATAAATGTAATGGGTGACACTTATTGGAGTCTGTCTGTGAGTCCATCCATAGAAAATGGGCTCAAAGGCAGTCTCCGCCAAGTGACAGGACTATTGCTAATTAATGGAAACTACTTGACCTAGGCTATGGATGTGTATTCTAAATGTATGGTTAATGAGGCTTTTGCTAGGACTACGGCACCTGCAACTTCCGTCCCATTAGGAAATATATAGGCAGGTGATGACTCGCCACTCACTAAACGGGCCCCCATAAAGGCCGGCATTACATAGCCGACGAGAAGGGCAACGTTGGACATGTATTTCTTATTTATAAATCTGATAAAAAACGTAAGAGATACAACGCACTAATATTTCTTAATTGTGACGTCACTCCACTAAGTCTATAGTACATTTTTGTACAATGTATTTGAGTGTAGTGACGTCACGGATACAGAAACTTATAAGCGTTATATCTCAGACATTTTTTATTGTATATTATTATTCGCACTCAACTCCCTGTAACTCCCTTAGTTTTTCCGCAAAAACGTGGTCCCAAACTCACACCACTAAATTATAATACTCACGCGACACACGGACATTGACAAGGCATAACCATGCTAAATTTATTTTCCGTACATGAACTCGCCCATTCATTCATTTGGGGTATCATTTTACTTAGTCGGATAGTGTTGAGTGAAACAGAAATATTCAATCAACATGTGCAAACGGGATGGACAAAACGAAGGAGTACAAATTTAATGAGAAAAATCTAAAATAAAAATGGCAACATTCTACCTATTTCTTTCAAACTACTTCTGTCAAATTTGACAAAAAAAAAAGTAAACAACATGTGTTGTTCGTATTTTTAGTGATTAATAAGTTATTTCGAAGATTTTTCACAATAATGTTGATGAAAATGAATAAAATAATCCGTGGCGATGCTTGCCAAATGAATTACAAAATGTATATATACGGCGTATACAGCAGTTGCAAATAGAAAAGTGGTTGCTGCTTTAACTAAGTGTTTCTAAGAGAACAGCGTATATCTCAGGTACGTTTAAGTTAGATTAACAGTACATCATCAAGCTCATTGAATCTTATCATTGAAAACGTAAAATAATCGTTATTTTGTCCATAAATAACTATTTTGTGTTATATATTTGTTTACAACTAAAGTCATAAAATACATTATAGTATGACTGAAAATTTTTGATACTTTTCATATTGTCCAAGTTTAATGATGATATTATGTGTATGAAAAATTGCGTTTTAGGGTTCCGTACCCATAGGGGAAAACGAGACTATATAACTAAGACTTCGCTGTCCGTTCGTCTGTCTGTCTGTCATCTCACGAACCGTGATAGTTAGAAGGTTGAAATTTTCACGGATGTATTTTTGTTGCAATACTAAAAATAGAATAAAATAAAAAAGGGGCTCCCAAACAACAAAGTGCTTTTTTCCGTTTGTTTTTGTATATATGAGATGTTTCAAGAAAGAGTTCAATTCAAACGAGTCCGACTTGCACTTGGCATTTTTATTTTGTTTTAATGTCTATAAGATGTCCCTACGTACAAGTACAAATACAATTGCTTTATTTGGGAATTTCTTTTAACATTATATTCATGGCACCTATTTTACTGTTACCATACTGGTACGCCTTTTTTACTTTTAAAAGATGATATTAATCTTATTTATTTTGTATTTTCTAGGCGAATCGAAATCATCAGTCAGAAAATTTGTTTTGGAAAGTATTAAAAATAAAGGAAAATGCCCGCCTACGAGACATCGAAAAGACCACCCCACCGCAAAAAATAAAGAATTGGATTACCCTATATAAACGATTTATTACTTTATTTTATGTATTTTTAATATTATATTTGTGTCATATGACACATCGTCTTTTATTATCATTTTATAAAAGTATCATTATTAGACGCATGTCTGTTTTATGTGAAGCATGTGTGTTACTTTTTCGCGCCAGAGCTACTTATCTGATCAAACAGAGGTCAGTGACCAAGTACAGTAGCGATTTTTTTAAAAATAATTAAAGTATCAAAATTGTTTATAGTTAAATTCGGTATTGCCATACGGGTAACTCAAATATATTATTTTATGTCAGACTAGGGTAACCTTGGTATGCTTGAAACAAAACGAATATCTCATCAACCATGCGTTCGACAAGGTAATGGCAAATTTGCCAAATTTGGTACAGAGGTAGTTAGAATCCCCAAAAAGGATATGGAAAAGTTTTATCGGTTTGTACGACAAATGTCCAAAATCCAAATTGTCCAACTAGTATTAATGTCCAATACTAATTTGGTCAAACACTAATTTGGTCCAACATGGCTTACGTCCAACTAGGAAAAATGTCCAACACGAATAATTTCCAACATGAATTTGGTCCAAAATGAAATATCTCCAATTAAGAATAATGTCCAACACGAATTGGTTTATTTCTGACGCTGTCATAGAAGAAATGAAAGGTCTTAGGAAGATCTACCTTTCAGATGACAGCTGTCAAACTTGAAATACCAAAATCTGGAAGATCTTCAAAGTTTTTTCATTTCTTCTATGACAACGTCTGCTTAGGACGAGTATTTTTCGAGATATTGACGTTTCAAGTTTGACAGCTGTCATCTGAAATGACAATCTCTCCAAGACCTTTAATTTCTTCTATGACAGCATCAGCCTAAGACGAGTATTTTCCGAGATATTGAAGTTTCAAGTTTGACAGCTGTCATCTGAAAACAAGATCTCTCCAAGACCTTTAATTTCTTCTATGACAGCATCAGCCTAAGACGAGTATTTTCCGAGATATTGAAGTTTCAAGTTTGACAGCTGTCATCTGAAAACAAGATCTCTCCAAGACCTTTAATTTCTTCTATGACAGCATCAGCCTAAGACGAATATTTTCCGAGATATTGACGTTTTAAGTTTGACAGCTGTCATCTGAAATGAAGATCTCTCCAAGACCTTTAATTTCTTCTATGACAGCATCAGCCTAAGACGAGTATTTTTCGAGATATTGACATTTCAAGTTTGACAGCTGTCATTGCATTGGAAATAGAGATTGTGACACTGATTGTGATTGTGACACTACGTGACACTTTTTATAGGACTACGGGATTAGCTATTGATAGAACCACGGATAAAATAATACTTTATTGGACATTTTTACGAATGGACGTTTTAGAATGGACAATTTTCAAATTGGACCTTTTTACGATTTGACATTTTTATGAGTGAACTATTTTCCGAATAGGCATTTGTATGATTGAACGTCTATAATATTTGTCATTTTTCATAATTGGACATTAGTTGTATAAACCTGGGCTTTCGATCGGTGTCGGCTCGTGCGGTGATAAAAGCGCGATGCCAGAATCAGGTCGAATCAGGCCGAGCCGGGGGGGCCGGGTCAGGTGAATTCTTCACTTTAGAGGTTTTTTCTTTCTTTCTTCAGACTTTTATAAAAGTCATTATTGATTTAATTCAAAAACAAATGCTCTTATTTATTGTACAAAAATAACATTTTTGTAGCGGGGGTGAAGCCGTGGGTTTAGCTAGTAAACAAAATAAATATAACGTTACCTAATCGAATGCGAATGCAATGAACGACAAAAATAAAATTGTTTCAGCCATGCCTAGTTTACCCTATATTTTTATGTATTTTATGTCAACTAAAATCGAAATTATATTATTTGGTTTAAAATAATATTTGTTAGCTGTGATAAGTTTTTCCTGCTTTTTACTGCCTTCTTTCTATTTTTACACCAATTTACCACACAAGAGGTCATTTTTGTCCGTTAACTATATTATTTTGGATATTTTTAAAAATCAAACGATGCGTGCATCTGTCGCTGAGCGCGTTGTGTGACTGAGCGGCGGGTGAGTTGTACTTTTTACGCCCCGCCCATATAGTTGTACTTTGCGTTGAATCACTTTTTGAGCTGTGTTCGACTTCTATTATTTCCCTAATTCGTTGTTCGCACTATATTCCTTACACATCGCATAGATTGACGCGTGAACCTAAAGTGAATTTTGTTCCGTCAAAGCCAAAAAATAACACCAACAAACAGAATTTAAAAAAATCTAACTCGAGACTAAAAAATAATGCATAATAAATTCAAACCTGTGACTTTAACGGATATATTAAGGATTATAGGTACATATATGCAACTGGACTGCTATTAGAGGAATCCAATTTTTTTATAAAATATAGGTAGATGTAGATATCTCATGACACACACTATACTTTCATTGACATAATTTCCTATTTTAGCTAAACAGGAAACATACTGTAGGGGAAGAATGTTTTAATTTATTAACTATTAAAAAAGTCTCTCCATACTAGTTTGACATTCAAATTCGTGCGCCAAGTTACCAAGCGAAGCAGCCGTCGCGCGAGTCTGTTGGTACTTCCAAAGACGCGCACTAATTATGGACAAAAAATGATCACCTACGAAGGTGCACAGCTTTACAACAAGTTACCATCTGTAATTAGAAACTCTAACTCACTGCAAATTTTCAAATCAAAATTAGCGGAACATGTATTCAAAATGAATTCTTAATATTTTAATTATTCAAAATTGTTTTTTACCTACCCTCATATTTTGTTAACTTAATTTAGCATTTGTGTTTTTTCTATCCATTGTTAAAATTAACTTAAGACTAAGAACGACGAATCAATAATGTTATTTCATACTTTTACTTTAAATGTTTCTCATGTAAGTGACTACCAATGTATGTCTTAATGAGGAATAAATGTCTTTAAACTGAAGCTGCCTTTAGAGCTTAGACGAGTACATCATTAGAATGAAAATTTTGCGAAACACATTGATTTAATATAAGTTGTTATATAGCTTACTGAATATAGTGAAGGCTCTAGGCTTGCGGTACAGCCTCATTGCGTTTATTGCGGATTTATCTCATTCACGGGGAAACTGTGGTTTTGCTTACATCGAGTTTTATAGCGATTCCTTCATAAAATTGTGAGGAACACGCAAACTTTTTACTGCAGTTCTGTCGTTTAAAGCATTTGTGAGATCATCGTACCATCATCATTCAGAAACCATGGCTTTTGGAGTTTCTTTAGGAACTGGATTTTATACCAAAATGATATTGTTTTTAGAAACATACTAGCTGTGCTTTTCTACACTAAAAAGTAGCCAGTCATTTCAAAGTCTATATGTATACTAAATTTCACCTTAATCGGTTTAGCGGTTTAGTTGTGAAGTGGTGACACACACACACCCAAACTAAACAGAATAAACACATCCATGTACATATAATATAATGCATACATACACATGTAGGTGTATGTAGCATGATAGGTAGGTATATTATACTACAATAATTAATTTATTGAATGCTAATACATAATCACCGCTAAGTAATTAATGTAACCACACAAGATTTCATTATGGTTGATCCTATGCCGACTGCGCCACGGATTCAGAGGTGCTCAACATTTTAGTATCAAAGTTCCTTACACAAATTGCGTCTAACATAGTAAACAATATGAAATATCTTCATGCCATCATTATTTAGCATCCCTCGCAATTACTGTCAGGATGCCGGCAATACGGTCTAAGACCTAATTTAGTGTGTCTAGTCAGGTTATTACTTTAAGTCCGCTGTTGCTTGACATACGTTATACAGGCTCTTTTTTTTTCTTTTTTTTTTTTATACGAGATAGGCCTACGTTTGACCACATCCCACCTGATGGAAAGTGAAAATGCGGTCGACGATGGATCACGTAAGATGCCTAGAAAGGTACCTATTCACTCGTGCCTTGAAGATACCCAAGTTGAACCGCTCGGGAAACACGGATGACGGCAAAGTGTTCCAAACGCGAACAGTTCTCATTAAGAACGACGAAGCAAAACGCTTGGTGCGGGCTCTAATAATATATGTACTTGATAGAGAAAACATGACCTCGGATGTTAGTTATTTTATATCAAGGGATTATTGTGTTTTTTATTTTTAAAAAAATCGATTCATCCCTTTAGACGTGAAGGGGTAACTAACATACACATGGGATATGCTAAGACACATTTAGATTTTCTCATTAATATAATATTAGAAGACTAGATTACGCGCGCGGCTTTGCCTGCGTGGCAAAAACCTTTCTTAGCGGAGGTCTACGTATACATAAAAGTTATCTGTGTTCCAAATTTCAACTCAATCTGTTCATCAGTTTAGGTTGTACGTTGATAGATCAGTCAATCAGTCACTCTTCCCTTTTATATATTTAGAATATTTAATTTTAATAAAATACGAACCAAACCTTTCCCCTTTCCCTTACACACAACACGAAACTCTTCCTTATTAAAGCGAAATAAAAGGGAAAACGGTGTAAAAGGAATTGGCATTGTTTATTTCAAAGTAGGTGTATTAATTGCTTCATTTACATGAAAAGAAACACCGGAAAACCCCTTTCATCGCAAACCGCTCAAGCAATTAGATCGCTTAGTTTCTAAGAAACAGATGTATTTATTAGAAAGGAAAGGTCAGGTCAGCGTCGTTTATCATTATTGACTGCTTCTACGTAATGCTGCATGAATGCTATATTCATACACTAGTGGACTCGTCACGCTTAATAGAAAATCAGTGTTTCTTTGTGCATGTATTTTACATATACACCTTCCTCTTGAATCACTCTTTCTATTAATGAACCGCATGAAATACGTTACGTAATTTTAAAGATATAAGCATACATAGGGACAGAAATAAGCGTGAAGCAACTTAATTATATACTATGTAGTGATAAATGACTAAAACTAAAAACTAAGACGGCGCAGCGACCCAAACTGAGTCTTGGCCTCCGACACAAGAATACGCCATTCCTGCCTGTCCTGCGCTGTCACTTCCCAAGACTCAGTTTGGAGGATAAATGACTAATGTATGGGGGAAATATGGAAATCGTGTTGCAATTCTGTGAACTTTTGTGGTTGTTCCCAACTACCGCCGTCAGTGTTTCCCGTATGCTATAACGTGGGGTTGTTCAAATCAAGAGAAGAAATAGGTTCTGAAGAGAAGTGAATAGGTTCTTACAGAATAAGCGTGCTACAACTTAAACTGCATCGTCACTTACCTACAGGTGAGATTGCGGACAAACGCTTGTTTTGTCTGCTATAAAAAAACAAGAGAGGTATCTCCAAACAAACGAGGGCGAAAGTAGGTCTACTTAAAAAAATATTTGCTCGCTCGGCTTAGCCCGCTCTGAACGGCATTCAACGCAACGGTTTGATTTGTGTAGTTCAGTCAATCAGTCACTCTCTTCTAAAGTAATAACGGAGCTAGTACGTTTGGCAAGATCGGATTCTTAAGAGTCTTCTTTCTGTTGTCACCCTTTTCGTCAACTCTATATGAGCACAATGATATTGAGAAAATATGCAAATCTCGTTGCAATGACAATGCGATTGGCAAGAGTAGCTTCTTGCTTGAACCGTTAGATTACTCTTGACGCAAGATAGAAGTTGATTAGTCTTGACAGTAGGTGTCGTGTGCTATGTGATCTGTGATATTAAACTAATCCAGTGGCCGTAGCATGCCATACGGGATCCCGCTGAAATGTCAAGAGTAGAACTGTCATCCCATACACTGTACTTTTGTTAATGTATGAGATGACAGTTCTACTCTTAAAGTTTTGTCGGGATTCCGTGTGGCATGCTAGAGCCACAGGGCCCGTAGCATGCCAAACGGGATCCCGCTGAAATGTCAAGAGTAGAACTGTCATCCCATACATTTTACTTTTGTGAATGTATGAGATGACAGTTCTACTCATGAAGTTTTGTCGGGATTCCGTGTGGCATGCTAGAGCCACAGCTCGAGTAGCACATCGTGGTATTGACGTAAGAGTAGCAACTCCCGTCCCACTGTCAAGAGTAATTAACGTTTGTAAGAGCATAATGACATTGGGAGGAGCTACAAATTGTATGTAACGACAGTACAAGTAGCAAGAGTGGCGTCTTGACATATCAATGTTAGATAGATTACTCTTGAAGTATTGTCAAGCGTTGCTACTCTTACGTCAATGTCTTGATATGCTATGACTGCGGCTCTAGCATACAAGGAAACTGACATACGAATAAGACTCCCATTCCACTGTCAAGCATATTTGACGTTTGTTAAGAGTACAATGACATTGGGAGTAGCAAAAATCTCTTATTTATGGTGGGAGTCTATGGTTAATTTTTTTTAATGTCTATACTTGCTATACACGGTGCGACTGACAGGAAAGACGATATTGATTGTGCAAAGACCAAGTGTAAAACTAGCTTAACCCTTTGACGACCACGGGTACACCCGTGTCCCAAGCACAAAAGTGTAAAAATCTAAATAAATACTAGGCCAATTTTAAATATTTTTTTCTTTTCTAATATTTAAATGTCCACTTTAACCATTCATAGCTAGCAGCCCCATAAAAGTAGAACTATATTGTGTCTATAATCTATAAAAGATGACATATCATCTGGTGCCAAAATGAAAAAGTTTACACAAGATTCACAAGATGTTAAAGTGAGAATCATAAATTAATTTCATGAAAAAACTATAGCCTGGTTAATGTTATATTTATATAAATTACTACACTATATGATAATCTGATCCTAATAAAGCTATAAAGTCATAAATAAAATGGGACAGTACTGTCCCTATGGTCGCGAAGGGATACTTTTTTCAGACGACGATATGAACAAAATATTATGATTGTTATTCAAAAACCGAATAGTTACCAAGCAATATCAATAAAAGAAAAATAAATGATTTCAATAAAGTCATAAACCTTTAAAAATATCGTGTAATGAATAGAAACAGCCAACTGTAAAACGATATAGATTCTTAGGATAGCCTTAAGATAATAGTAGTCGTCATAAAATGCATTCTTGTATCATATAAAAAATCCGTGTGAATTCGGGTAAACTTTCTACCTGGGTAATTAACGGTACCTACACCGTTAGAGCCGTATTATGCAAAGCTTCTCTTACTGTCCCGTTAGGATAGGACGCATGGGTTACTGTTTAGCCAGACTAGAGGGTAAGATTGGTTGCATAAAAGTGCACCAAGTGATGGTCAATCATGTCATTCCAATAATTGAAGCTGGCTACCAGTCAAGCTTCCAGCTGATTACCATGGTAAAGTCGTAACGCTCGATTAGGTACGATTTTTTACTAAATATGTTTCGTATCACACTACAATCAAAATATGGGTGGCATTGGTCTAACGGATCAACGAAATAATAACACACGAGCTTAATCGCAGGTCAAAGTTAAAATAAGAATAAGAAGATAAGATATATTATCTAAGACTATTCTTCGACCTTTTTGATACAACACTGAACAACGCATATACCATGTACACAGAGAAGCACGGTCAGAATAGATTGATTGGTTGTTTGTAGATCAAGCAAGTCTCTGTGGCTTTCTGAAAAAATGAGTAAGTACCTACCATATTATGCAAAGCTATAAAACGATCTACCCTATTACAACCCATCGAAAAAAAGATAAACAGAAAACGATGCGCGTATTGTGCACGTTCCAAAAGATAATCTCACTAACAACACCTGTATATGCAAAGTTCACCTATAATATACGACCGATTATATTGTTTTATTATGTACCTTGACTCATTTCTTATAAATTAATAATTATAGGTAGTAAATTTGCGTTTTTAATAAGTGTTTAGATCCTAGATATTCCTCTAGCCTTGAAACAAAACCGAAAATAATTTCGAATAAAATTTACCGTTAACGACCATAGGGACATCCATGTACCATTAAATTCCAAAAAAACTAAAAAAGGTTTTTACTTTTTGACTTTAAAATATGTTTTATAGACATCAAAAAGATCATATTATACAGAAATAACCATAACATTACCTCTCCTAGTCTTATGGTCCTGAAAGGGTTAACAATAATAAAAGCAGCCAAGTGCGACTCCGACTCGCCCATGAAGGGTTCCGTAGCAGCAAATAACATTATATAAAAGTTCTTGCAGTTTAGGTTGCAGGTAACTTAAATTGCGGTTTACGATTTACTAAATAGTAGATCCGCGCATACACTAACAAACAGTGAACACTAAAACAGTGAACAAATAATACCTATACATTTAGTCTTACTGAATTTGTTTGTTAAATTTAATTCCGCACTCGTTGGTAATTTAGCTGCATTTTAAATCTGTGAAATCTTTGAAAGTATTAATTCAAATTACACACTGTAAAGGGCCATATTGTTCTATATTTAATATGTATTTACTTAGAGTCCTTTTCACGAAAAGAGTCCCTGCAGCGGGGCGCCACAATCGCGCGTTTAAAATTTAAAAAAAATATAACATTCTGATTTCTCATATTTAATTTCTTAATTTAATTAATTTTTACTTTTTTATGAAATAAAAAATTATTTACGATATGAAGTACAGTAATAATTATCCATTAAACTAAATAATTTAGTTCCGCTAATAGCTATACCTATATAGCTTAAAATCCCTTCGTTAATAGCGTGCTCATTTCTCGTAAAAAATATGGGATAAAAAATGGTTATTGAGGATTATTCTTAAGGACAGACAAAAGAAGAAGAGAAGTCATATGGACAGAGAGACGCGGAATGCGACTTTGTTTTATACTAAGGGTTCCGTTTTTTTTCATTTGGCTACGGAACCCTAGAACCATAGCTAGTGCTTTGTCAAAATTTATTAGCAGGAACCATAGACTAAAGAGTGTTCAATGCGCGCGCAACTTCGTCAGCAGCGATCCAAAGTCAGTTGATGTGCAGGTTACAATATCGAACCAAAATGAAAATTATCGATAAAATCGAACAAAAATATTACAGAGAAGTGTTTGAATAAAAAGCAAAAATTAAAATACATTCTGTGATTTATTATGCCATTGTGATGATACCAAATCAGAGAGATATAATTACGATAGTTAATATTATTATAATAACATTGTCTAAATAACTAAAAGGACAGAGTGACTGACTGATCTATCAACGCCCTACAGCCTAAATCGCTGGACGGATTGGGTTGAAATTTGGAAAACAGGTAGGTTTTATGACGTAGACCTCCGCTGAGAAAGGGTTTTGCTATGTGGACAAAACCATAGCGAGCATAAGCTAGTATGACTATGTATGTAAAATGTGTACCAATGCTGTTTTACTTATATGGAAGTGCAATGTTAAGTAGGTAAACAATAATAAAACAAGAAATGAAACAAATATAATATTTAATACATTTATAGAAAGTTTTGTGGTTGAGTCAGCCAATTAGGGCTGAGCAGAAGTGTTCCTTGAATATTTTATTGGTGGCGCTAGTGCGCAAGTTTACCTTATTCCCTCATCTGTTGTTCAAGCTCCAGGAGCTTCCTGTCAAAAAGCACGCATCTGTTGACCAAAAAGTTGTCCTGAAGTTCGATGCAATTTTTTTGGATTTGCGTGCATCTTTGTTTATTTTATCGTTTTTTGCCCTAATTTGTATAAAATACAAAGAAAATAACAAGAATGCCAATAGTCATGGACAAATTTATACATATGACTTTTAATTTCATCACCCATAAATTGTGATAGCGTCACAAAATTCGCAACACAAACACATAATTTATTAACAACATGATACTTATTATTTAAATATATAAAAGGATAGACTGAGTGACTGACTGACTGATCTATCAACGCACAGCTCTAACCGCTGGACGGATTGAGTTAAAATTTGGCATACAGGTAATAAGGCGTAGACATCCGCTAAGAAAGATTTTTAAAAATTCAACTGAACGTGCAAGAAAGGGGCCCAAAGTCAAGTAACATACTTCAATAATGACAACGTTATCATGCAAGCTAAGATATCTTTTTAAAGCAATTAATTAAAACCATAGTTACCGTAATGGAAGACAATGGCACTTCGTTTTTACGTAACTATACAATACTAAGGCCAGGCGCGGATCCAGACCATAATTTTAGTCATCGGCTAGAATTTTTTTCAAACTAAGAATTTTTTTGCAGACTCGTTTCAGCGTAGTCTTGAAAATCTTATATTTTTCAGTATGAACGATGCGCGTTTTGCTTGCTCCGAGTAGCAAGGAAATTAAATATTCTTACTAATAAAAGCGCGAGCAGCGAGAAAAATTTAAAATTTTCAGCACGAATAATGTGCGTTTAGCTTGTTCCGAGTGGCAAGGAATTTAAATATCCATATTTATATTAAAGTGCGAGCAGCTTGCTGCGAGCGCCGAGAAAATTTTGAATTTTTCAGCACGTATGACGTGCATTTAGCCTGCTCCGAGAGGAAAGGAAAATTAATATTCTTATTTATAAAAGTGCGAGCAGCTCGCGGCGAGCGCCCAGAAAATTTTAAATTTTTAGCACGAATGATGTGCGAGTGGCTCGAGAAAATTTTGAATCTTTCAGGACGAATGATTTGAGTTTCGCTTGCTCTGAGCAGTATAAAATTATTTTTTTTATTTTAATTAAAATAAAATTTATAGAACGGGAGCAATTAGCTGCGAGCCAAAAAAAAACTATAATACATTCGAGCAACTTGCTGCAAGCGCAAAGACGACTTAAAGCGCGAACAGCTTGCAGCAGTTAATCTAATCCAATTAATCCTAAATATGAAAGATACTGTGCAGTTTGCTACGAGAACCTACAAATAATTCGTAGGCGAGGACCAAAAAAAAATTAGCTTGGTAAAAAAAATATTAAAACAGCGAAACAATTTTATGAACTTGTACGTAAAGCTTGCAGCTAAGAGAAAATTTTCTAATTCTAACTATGAAAGTAGCGTAAAACCAGTTGATATGATCGGATTTTTTTCCGACTAGGATTTTGGGGGGGGTCATGACCCCCTTGACCCCCCCCCCTGGATCCGCGCCTGACTAAGGCCTAAATGAGAAGTCAGCAAAGTACATGGAACTCATAACACAGTAATGGTCGTTTTAAATTTTCTTTTATACTTTCACACTTTAGGGTAGGTATGTGATATATTATAATAACTTAGATGATTTTATTAACATGATATGAAATACAACATCATGATATAAAACATGATTATCGAATAAACACGGACTCTCAATATGTCACATCACTATTCAATTTGTAAACAAACACTACAACTACTGAATTAAACTAAGAAAAATACATTATCTAGAAATGAAAGCCGTACGATTATAATATTATGCTGAATAAGGATTATTTAACATGAACTACATACACAAAATCAATCTACTAACAGAAAAGCGATGCTTACTAACCTATGAAAAGTCAATGATTGGGTACTTACGGATTATTTAGCTCTGCGTTGTTTTATACTTTGTGCAATATTTTTTTTCATTATCAGTTAAAGCATGTTAAAGAGATACATAATATATAGGTCACGATTTCCATTAAATAACTATTTTTTTCACTGAAAATATGTCACTGACGATTCAAATACTATCAATTTGTAAACAAACGAAACATAATTTGATTATGGTTCATCCACAATGTGTGACGAATGACTCGTCGAGCAATAGGTAGGTACGCTGAGTTGTTCGTCGGAGTTGGCTGACGCACACAGATTATTTACAGGGTTATTGGTTATTCAGTACATTTTGCTATATAGTGTCATGGACAGTACATAGTACATAGCTATGGTGTATAGGGCCTTATTGGAGAAGCCATTGGCCATGTTTTGAGCGCAATATAGTCAGGTCATAAGTATTGTCACACAGTAAAAACTTTTCTTTTAGAATGCTGGCCACAAAAAAGTTTATTGAATTCGAATTTCGAATTGTTCATGAAAATAAAAATGTATACTTTTTAGAATTTTACTCATTTTTAAATATGGAGTGGACGCTTAAAGAAGACCGTGTTGCAGTTATTGCGTTGCATCGTTGCGGTTACGCGCCAATTCAAATTTTTGACATACTGAAAAATTTGAATATAACCAAAAGATTCGTTTATCGTACCATCAAACGATACAATGAAGACTCTAGTGTAGATGACAGGTCAAGAAGTGGTCGCCCTCGGTCTGTTAGGACTCCAGCAGTGATAAAAGCTATGAAGGACCGAATTCAAAGAAATCCCAAACGTAAGCAGAAACTGTTGGCCCTTCAGATGGGGTTAAGCAGAACCACGGTGAAAAGGGTGTTAAATGAAGACTTAGGGCTTCGGGCATATCGAAGAAAAACAGGACATCGTTTAAATGCTCGTCTAATGGACCTGAGACTGAAGAGATGCCGCGCTTTGTTGAAGCGGTACGCGAGAAAAAAATATCGAGAAATTCTTTTTTCGGATGAAAAAATTTTTACCGTAGAAGAGAGCTACAACAAACAAAATGATAAGGTGTACGCACACAGTAGTGAAGAAGCGAGCAACCGTATTCCGCGTGTCCAACGAGGTCATTTTCCATCCTCGCTCATGGTATGGTTGGGAGTTTCTTATTGGGGCTTAACAGAGGTACATTTTTGTGAGAAAGGTGTAAAAACGAATGCAGTTGTGTATCAAAATACAGCCCTGACGAACCTTGTGGAACCTGTTTCTCATACCATGTTCAATAACAGGCACTGGGTATTCCAACAAGATTCGGCGCCAGCTCATAGAGCGAAGAGCACACAAGACTGGCTGGCGGCGCGTGAAATCGACTTCATCCGGCACGAAGACTGGCCCTCCTCCAGTCCAGATTTTAGTCCGTTAGATTACAAGATATGGCAACACTTGGAGGAAAAGGCGTGCTCAAAGCCTCATCCCAATTTGGAGTCACTCAAGACATCCTTGATTAAGGCAGCAGCCGATATTGACATGGACCTCGTTCGTGCTGCGATAGACGACTGGCCGCGCAGATTGAAGGCCTGTATTCAAAATCACGGAGGTCATTTTGAATAAACTTTATTGTCATAAGAATCTATGTTTTGTTAAGTTCATTTTGGTATATAAATGGTTACATAATAAATAAACTTGTTCCAATAATTTTATATTAAACATGTGACAGAATTTATGACCTGACTAGGTAATATGTTCCGTGAAATTTTATGTTTTCAAATTTAAAATTGCTGTTTCTTTTGAATGCGTTAACATAGAGGTTTGATTTTATTACAGTTTAAAGATATTATAGACTTGAGTATTTGATATGAATTTCAATTTAATACGTTTACGCCATCATGAGAAAAGGGGTTGTAGGTATAAAATTATTCAAAATAGTTTTTTCATATGATGCAAATAAAAATTTATAGTTTTCGCAATTTTTTTGTTTATTTGTGCTCTAAGGTAATGCTTCATGCCAAATTTCAAGATTCTGAGTTCACGAGAAGTACCCCGTAGGTTTTGATTTATTTGGGAATGTCGCAAATATGCTGAAATTTGCGACATATTCGTCTATATATCTTTTGATTGCGTTGGCCTAGAAGTTTGAATTTTTCACAGCTTTAAGAGGCAATGGACCTTGTAAGGAAATTTCAGCTTGTTACCTCTACGCGTTCCTGAGAAAAAGGGTCTTGACAGACAGACGGACGGACGGACGGACAGACGGACAACAAAGTGATCCTATAAGGGTTCCGTTTTTACAAGCTTTATATTACTTTCACCTGTCTGTTGTCTGTCTGTCTGTCTGTCTGTCTGTAATCAAATCTTGAAAGTTTAATTTGACCCACTTCCCGGTGTCCGATTGAGCTGAAATTTTGCATACATGTATAAATCGGATGACAATGCAATAAAAGCTTGTTTTTAAAAAAAAAAAATTTAAAGTTCACTTGTTTCCTTTTGAGGTACGGAACCCTAAAAATGAATAGAATAGAATAATACTTGTCGGCTTTTCTACCATATAAAAATAATCTATGCTCCTCCGATAAACGACTCGGCAAGTCATTCGTCGCATAGTATGGATGAACCATAAGCCTCTTCATAGAGAGTAACTCCTTGGCGGGAACCTATTAGATAATATTATATATTCTATGGAAATCAATGTGATTAATAATATAAATGACATTTGTCATTGACTGTCAGTGTTGTAATGACAGTGGGAGTAGCGACGAGTCATAGACAAGCAGCTTGCTACTCTTATGAAACGTCAACGCTACTCTTAGAATAGCGATGACAGTGGAATGGGAGTCTTATTCGTATGTCAGTTTCCTTGTATGCTAGAGCCGCTGCAGATTCTGATCTGTCAACGAAGTAAAAAAGAAAGAACAGTTATAAAACAAATGATAACGCAGTTCTAATATTGTTTGCGGGGGTTGCGTAAGTTTAATTGGGATGACTCGACTTTCCTCTAACTTTTGTAGCTATACCAAAGTTTTATTCGGTCGCTGTCGTTAGAAGAATCGGCGCGATGATCTTGTTTTATTGTCAGGCCTACGTTTTTACTACCTTTTAGTTTTTCTTGTGACTGTCGTTAAGTGTCACGTCGAAAGAACAATTTAATGCAATTAAAAAAATACTACTACTACTATTACAGGTGCGTAAATTCTAGTAAACTCGTCAATGGGAACAGGCTCAGCGTTTTGTCAGATTAACCCTGGGGCTAAACTGACTACGCGTTTTTAGCCATAATCTGAATATATAAAAGGAAAGCACTTTTCCTCTTGACTGATTGACTGACTGATCTATCAACGCACCGTCCAAACCACTGAACGGATCGGGTTGAAATATGGAATACAGATAGGTCTTATGACGTAAAACTCCGCTAAGAAAAGGATTTTGTCACGCGGGTAAAGCCACGAGCACAAGCTAGTAACATATAAAATCAAAAGTACAATAACCAAAAATATTTCTGATTACGTAAATAAAACAATAAAACTTTTTCTAGACCCATTAAATACGAGTACAATACATAATTCAAGATATATAACATAATTTAATTACATTTATATAAAATTTAAGTGAACAAAACAGGCTTTATCTCTCATTCTCTCATACATGAAACACATTTATTTACGCTCCTCAGTTCACGCATGACGGTTAATTATACGAGTATCTCCGCCACTGATAGTTAAGTATCCGGAACGTTGGATAATCACCGGTACAAACATATCCGGCTCTTTGTCTTGCCAAGTTTGTATAACCGTCAACTGAGGAACATAAGCTTTTATCACCTTCTTGCATTTGCGAGCGGTTTTGTATACTAGAACTTGAATTAAGACACAAGCGGTTTTCAAGTTTTAAAGTGGTATTATATTTAAAAATTCAAAAATATTATATGGCCTATATTATGTATATTAAATAAAATATAACTTTTAATAAACCTTAATGTTTTAAATAGGTATGTGACGCCCTGGTTTTATGAATTATAAAAAAAATTAAAAATAGTTTAAATAAACAATAAACCAACATTTAACCGAGAAAATACTAGGGTAAGATTTTTTTTTTAAAAGCCTAAGAGATAAATCGTCAATATCAGCCTAGGTTTATTGTTGGACTTAGGACTCTGGTATGTCACTAAGACCATAGGTACATGTTATGTTCAATCGGAGCAGTTTATTCACGATCAGTTTTCAAACTATTAGTGGATTTGTTAAGTTGAGTCATGATATTTCAGGCTCGGACTCATTAGCCCCTCTTCCTTCTGGAATCAGCATCTCGAAGATAAGCGCTCTCTTCAGCCGTTTTGTTGTTTGCGGATTCTCTATTAGCGCTCTAGCGAGAGGATTTAGGTGAGACTTGAGGCAAATGAAGACATGGGTAGTACTGTGCTAATTATGGGGAGCGTTATCTTACCATCAGGAGAGCGTCTTGATCGTCTTCCTACTTCGTTGTATAAAAAAAGAAAATAGGGACACGGAGTATAGCGTGGAAATTGGGTCCACTGGTGGTTTGGTAAAGGCTTAAGACATTTACATGACATTCGTTTTGTAAACGAAGGTACGAGAGGAGGTAGAACCGAGGGAAGGGGCGCCGGGAGAGGCTCTGTCATGTGGACGGACCGATCACGGCTCACGGCACACAATTCGTTTGATCTCGGATGTTCACGCTATTTATACCGAAGGCCACCTGATGACGCTCGACACAATCACACCTACTAACAATTACATTTCAATACTTTGACTATTCTTTTTTATGGAACATCCTACCTTATAATAATATTATTGATGCATTAATTTAATAATAATCTTTTTTTTTTGTGACAAATGCCTTTATTGAGAAAAACAATACTACAACTACTACAGCAGTAAAGAACACTTTTATTAACCACAGATCAGCCACGATCTACAAAAAATCCAAGTGCTCCAAACCACTGTCAGATGGCAGAGTGCTCAGAATGCTGGCAGCATTGCCACGTTGAATGGCAATACTTATACGTTGGGCCAAATATACCCCAGCATTTCGGTCACACGTCGCCTCGACCATAATCTATTAATGTATTAACAGAATAGAATGACTCTTTATTGCATACCAAAATTCAAAAAATATTTATGAACATAATATTTAATAACTAACTTAAAACTAGAGGTAAACATTCGGCGGCGCATAAAGCAATCTCTGCAAAGTATTAATGTAATTTAATACCTCCTTATACCTAAATGGTTGAAATGATTGAGCTTAACATTTTGTACTAGACCTGGGACCGTAGTTGCAAATTGACACTGGCTGCAATAAAAATACAGGTCAACCAAAATACATTGTTCTTAAAGAAAAACCTCCCTAAGTCCAAAGGCTTTTTTAACTGTGCCGTACAATACATGCTTGGGATAAGAGACAACGTTGACTATCGGTCCGCATAGGATAGAGATAGGATAAAAAAAACACACTATTATGTGTGTTTTGTTTTTTATGCAATCTCTATCCACTCTCTCCACTATATTTAGTTATATACATCGTACCTCTACATTATGTACATCGATCACACATCTGTGACAGAGTATCTGATAAATAAATAATAAATATATAATTTTATTATTTATATGCACCAAAGATTTACACAAGTATAAAATGGAAAAGGAAATACAAATATTAAGTGGAACTTATTGTTTTTAGGTGCATTTTATATAACTTAATAATTATTAAACTTTGGCAAATGGGCATAAGCTCAGCATAATGTTATAGAACAGTCCACAACGCTGATTTACTGATAATCTGAGAGATAGTGTCAATTTAAATAAAATCAAATTTGAATTTCATCCCTTCCCTGAAATAACAAATATAAATAGAATAATAAATTTTGCATTCACTGTAATCCAAATTCTTACTTTCTGGCGAAAAAAGAAAACGTCAGCAAGACATGCTAACAAAAAGAGCAGTCATGTTGAAGTAGTGCGAATAAATCATGATGATATAACAAATGCACTTGTGATATGTTCAGTGTTCAGTGGAGCCAACGTAACCATCTGTCATGATGTGCGTGGAATGATTAATGTGCTGCTACCGTGCTGACGGGGTTTTTATTTATTTTTATGCAAGACTAGCTGACCCGTGCGGATTTCGTAGTGAATGAATGAATGAAATATGTATTTTTTATGCATAAACATCTTTGACACACAAAACCATCAACTTAGAACAAAACATAAGTTAGACATTTATACACAAAAAGGTCGCAACTCAGCATATTGCCGGCCGCTCGACCGACGCTAGTCTTCGGTTGCGGCCGTTTTGGTGACTTCATAATATTAAATTATTATACAAAAATATTACACTAGGCTTATTATATCTATTTTTGGAGAATTAGTGCCTAACCAAATAATGTCAGCGTTTCAGCGTTATTGTCAGAGCAGAACTTTTTTTATAGAGAATAGGTCTACGTTTGACCACAGTCTTACCTGTTGGTAAATGATGACGTGTTCGAAGATGTTGCACTGCAGTGCCGAACGAATCTATGCAAGAAGGTAACTAAAGCGGTCGACGTTCGCCTCTTGTTGAGTAAACATTATTCCCTGATTAGCTGTGGTTTATGCCGTAATTCCCGACACCGTGGGAAAATCTGGATGAAAAATAATCTTGTTTTTTTCTAGGTTTCCAGCTATATACATACCGGCTTTCATCGTAATCAGCTCTGTAGTTTTTGAGAGAAAGTGTAACAAACATACACGCTAATATTCTAACAAACAAACTTCCACCTTAGCAGTCCTTTATCTTAGCAGGATGATTAACACATACATACATCAACATGAGTAACTGTAGTTCCCTCAGTTTTATCCCCTTAATAACAGTCCTGCCTAGTTTTATTTGCAAAGTTATCGAACCAGTAGGTATTATAACAAAGTACCTTACGTAACCTCCCCCTAAGTTAGATACAATCACAGATAACATAGGAGAATATATGCCGATAATATTCATGTGCTATGCCAAGGATGAGCCCACATTACGTGCGCGACTCTCGATGTGAACGTCGTGATGTAATATTATGCACCTTGTGTAGCAGCGTGGTCTTCGTGACGACGCAACTTGCCAGCGACTTATTCAATTCAATTCGTTTATTTGCGTATAAGGGTAAATACAGTTGATATAAGAATAATATTATATTCCGCCTTATGCTGCCTTTCGGCGTGTAAAAAATAAATTCTTAAGCTTAAAATATTGTTGAAACCCCCTTTTTGACTCAAAAAAAATGCGTTACTTATCGTCACCCTGCGCCAGAGGGGGCGCAGGGTAGTATGTGAGACTCCCCCACCGAAGATAGGCGCGGCGGGGATACCCACTAAAAAACCTGGAGGTGTTCCTATAGCGCCATAATGCCGGTGTAGGGTACGCCAAAGCAGTTATCCGCGGCCCCGATGGCAGAGTAAAACCTTCCTTGGCTTAAAATTAGATTACTATTCGTGGAAAGTTGTCTCCATAAAGTTATCATACACATTATCATCATCATCGGCCTTCAATTAATTGATCACATGAATGCCTTCATTTTTTTAAATCTCATGTTGTCTTGATCGCTGATGTGTTGCTGTCTCCCGCCATTTTCTTAATATCATCAATCCGTCGTGGCATCGGATAACCCTAATATTTTACAAGCTTTTATTTACCTGTCTATTGTCTGTCTGTCTGCCTGTCAGTAATCAAATCTTGCGCGTTTTATTTGACCCACTTCCCGGTTTTCGATTGAGATGAAATTTTGCATACATGTATGAATCGGATGACAATGCAATATTATTATGACATTGAGCTGATCTGATGATGGAGCTGGAAGGTGGCCATGGGAACTCCGTAACTAAACAACGCAAACCCATCGAGTTTGGGCTCATTTGATTCGTCTTGATGAGTACTTTGGTTCTAGATGGTAATTATATTATAAAAGCTTGTTTTTAAAAAGTTTTTTTTTTTAATTTAACTTGTTACTATTCTGGTTGAAAAAGTGACTCGCTTGGTTTTTATACAAACTGGCTGATGGCGGCATATTCCTTGCTATATATTTGTAGATACAACCTTGTCGCAATCTGTGACGTCACGCTCGCTATCAATCACTAGGACACGACGCGCCACTTGAATGAGGAATTCCTCCGAGTATTACAAGTTTTTAGGGTTCCGTGCGGTACCGACGGGACCTTATTTAATCAAACGTTGGCCGTTTGTCTGTCACAGCTGTTGTCTTTTGGAGCAAGTGTAAAAGGTATTTAAATTATAATATACAGAACGTAGGTGTATAGACAAAAATAAACAGGATGCCCAACTTATCCCGCATCGTCACTAACTTGAATCAGTAGGTGAGAATGCGCTCAAAAAACGTTTTACTGTGATGTAAAAACATTACTGAAACTACTTTAAAAATAATAGTAACGCGACGGGTTCAATAGAATTTCATAGAATGTAAATAAAAATATATGTAAGATAAAATTATGTGTTCAACTCTTCTTGTGTAAAAAAGGAAAATTTTGCATAAGAAACATTGTCAAAAGTTAAACAAGATTTGAAAGTCATAATATTTATTCAATCACAACATATTTTAGAACATATTTTGTCCCCCCTCTATCAGTCTTGGTCCTCATATGATATGTGGGTCATGACCTCCTGCGTCAATGACTTCGAAAAACTAAAACACAAATTCATAAATTTAGTCTAACAATCCGTACTTTTCTATAAAATCTCATGTTAAATATATATTGTACGGTTGTATGAGCAATTAAAAAAATGTCTATTATACGGAACCCTTTGTTTATATATTGGATTCGCCCTTGGTTGATTAATTTATCGCATGTCACTGTTTATAGGAAATGTGTAAGGTAAAGGGAAACTTCTGAGAAGTGCGAATTCACTGCCTATCGTAACGCGCGTAATTTACAGTAAATAATATAACGAAGAGAATATACGGAAGAGATCGCTATTAGCGATAAGACCGCCAATTGTTACACTGTTTACATTACAAATTGTATTTAGTTCTAAGTTCTTTTATGTTGTATCAATAAAGCTTACGTCACACTGAGCGAACAAAGCGAACGCGAACAAGTTGTCATTTGTCATCAACGCGGTCCGCGCCGGTTCGCGTCCGCTTTATGTGTGACGGGTCACGTACAAACTAGAACATTACAAAAATTCCGTCCCAGTTCGCGTTCGCTTTGTTCGCTCAGTGTGACGTAAGCTTTAAGCATTATCTATCTATCTATAACTTGCGTTTAGATAGAACAGTAACTAACTTGTAGAAAAACATCCTACTAATATTAAAAATGCGAAAGTTTGTAAGAATGTGTGTTTGTTACTCTTTCAAGCCTATACGGGTGGACCGATTGAGCTGAAACTTGCCATAGAAATACGAGTAGCTTAGACCTGGAATAATTCAGGCTACCTACTGTAAAGCGAGTAAAACCGCTGGGCGTAGCTAATAAATATATAAATCGCGTATACACATAATACATATAATGCTATTTTGTGTATTATATGCCAACTTATACCTATGATACTGTTTCAGGCTTCCAATATTATTAGAAGGCCTGAAACATGATAATTTATAACGATCTCATAAGAAACAGTCGGCACCCACAGTTTTACATTTGCATAAAGGCGCTATATTTTATTTGAAAGATAGTTGTAATGTTGGTTTAAAAAACCTATGTACTTTCAACATGCCGAATTTCGCGTGAATTAGTTTAGTTGTCACACGGACACACATTTTTTGCGTTATAATGTGTCCACTTAACTTATTTTATTATTGTTATTAAACGGGTCTACGAAAATCTTATCATTTCAGTCATTAACTTGATAAATATCACAAGAGAAATACAAAATAACTGGAATTCAGCAGTTTTGCAGCTGCAATTTTATGTTGATACAAGTCCTACAATAAGAGCTTTATTCTGAAACCGCAAACGGGTCTCTGCGTCGCGTCGCCGTAATTATGGCCCTCAGTTTTGGTTGGTGCTAGTTTACGTTCATAGGGGAACGAATTTATTATCTGAAAGGTACGACATTGTCAATTTTGTTTGGAGACTTCGTAGGGTATGGTAACTGCATGTTGATTTAGTACTAAGACAACTTGGGAGCATATAAGCAACTTGCAGGTTATCTTCAAGGCACGAGTGAATAGGTACCTTTCTAGGTATCTTACGTGATCCATCGTCGACCGCACTTACACTTTACTCTATGTGATGTAGGCTTAGTATAAAAAAAAGTTATCAAACGTGTTTTTAAAACACTACTTTGAAGTGCTTAAAAGTACAAGATAGATTTTTTTTTCAATTTTCAGTAGATATTTTATCGCATACGACTTGTAGGCTATAAATTACTTTGCTTCATCCCCCTGTTGCAGATCAAATTTGACCATAATCTATCTCAGTGAAAACCTAGCTCAGTTGCTGAGCTGTATATGCGTTATGTCATACCTTTTCTCAAGTTTTGGTTGACGTTAGTTCACGCTCATACGGGAACTATTTAGATTAGAGACTTTGAATAAATACTTCATAGTGAACTGTGAAACAGTTCATTATGAACTTGGATAATATACACGCTCTCTGTGTTCGTAAAAGTTGTGCCTTGCTGGTGAATTCACTGAAATAATTAGTTAAGACTC
Organism: Hemithea aestivaria; assembly: GCA_947507615.1. Classification (NCBI taxonomy): domain Eukaryota; kingdom Metazoa; phylum Arthropoda; class Insecta; order Lepidoptera; family Geometridae; genus Hemithea; species Hemithea aestivaria. Next base: position 8,073,100 of record OX382341.1, read on the forward strand.
GAACTCCCCAAACGATTATTAAATTAAATAAAAATATTTCAGGGCATTTCACACAGCGCCACCTAACCCCAAGCTAAGCAACTTAATGCTTGTGTTATGGTGGTTAGGCTATGGGATACAATACTTATACATTTCTCTTTTGTAAATACATACTTATAATAGATATTGAACCACCCAGACCAGAGACAAATATCTGTGGATCACACAAACATTTGTCCCACGCGGGAATCGAACCCGCAACCTTCTGCGTAGCATATTAGCCCACTGCGCCACAGAGGTTGTATTATGTGGTTTAGGCGTAAAAAAGCAGCAAGCAGAAGAAATAAAAGATTTTTATTTTATTTTATCCATTCCTAAGAGTTAAATGTATAGTAAGACAATATAGGTAATAGCTAAATAAGACCCCGCATACTTTGTGATAGGACTGGAATGGGGGCACTTTTCTAGACGAAACTTAAGGAAAAGTTAATTATGTTTCATAGTTCAAAGTTTCACAAAACTGTGCCAGCCTCATCAAAAATGACAAAATTAGTTTATAAGAACAACCTCCGCAAGTGCGATAAAAGTAGACCTCACAAATAGTAAAGTTGTCAGACTTTGCTGAAACTTACCACTCAATAGAGCTGGCCTATGTTAAGCGCTACTCAAACTTTTTCTTTATTCACTTAAACGATTAACTACACGAATGAGATGACTTTACTACTAGAATTTAGGCTCTATACTTTAATGTAAAGTATAGAGCCTAAATTCTAGATATCTCATTTTACCCGAGGCAAAATTGGGAGTGTTGTCATTTCGACACTTTTACGTGTTTGTGTATTTCTGCACTATAGGAATCGTTCCATTTATGTAAGCAAGGGATGATAATTTCTACACCAAGCTCTAAGCTCTACATATCACTAGCGTTAACAAATATTACAAAGGCTTAGGTTGTGGATGTTTCATACTGTAAATAGACACGTGGTAGCGTATCAAGTCAAGTTCAAGCAACAGAATCTCTTTATCTGATAGAGTTGAAATTTTGTATATGTTTTTGGCATAATTACTCGTAGCTTATACTCTTAAATACCACTGGATTCAAGCTGTACCTTCGACTAGAAACTCTACAATTCAAAAATCTGACCGATTGAAAAACATTTTTAACGAAGAAGCAAAACAAGTCACAGATAGGCAAAACAGTTTCACAAAAAGGCATTTGAATTATCGGATTCCAAAAGCAATTAACATCGAAATACAAGTGTATCTTTCGTGGAGTTTCAGCAAAAAGGCTTCTAAGTTGTTATTTCATGGTACCCTCTCTGATGATTAATCGAGTACATTTGTTGGTAGGACGGCTCGGGACAGAGATGGCCACAACGCGGAAATTCTAATTAAGTAACGAAATACACGGTACTTGTATTTTATTTATGTAGAGGAACATAATATTTTTTTTATTATTGTTATTTACAAGCGGAGCCCAGAATTTGTACCCCGTAAAAAACCTACCTTCTTCTAGTCTAAATACATAAAAGGTGACTGATTGACTGATCTATCAACGCACAGCCTAAACTACTGAACGGATTTAATTGAAATTTGGAAGACAGATGGGTTTCAAGACGTAGACCTCCACTAAGAAAGGGGTTTGCCGCGGGTTAAGCCGTGAGCATAAGCTAATCTGGTCTAAACTACCTTATTCTGAAACCTATAAACTCAAATTTCTAAAAACAGTGACTTTACTCGTATTTGATATGATTTGACGTGAAGCGAAAACACATGATACACGTTGGTAACATATTTCCAAGTTTACAATATTATCATCTTTTAAAATTAATAAATGTAATCAAAATAAATGAGTTACGTACATATTCTTATGGCTGTATAAGAATAATATAAAATACTTAACTATTTTAATCAGCGAACTACAGCATACAATTCAAATTTTGGCATTTATAAAGCGGCGACACATTTTCACCAACTATAATATACACATATGTATAACAATTCTTACTCGTAGCATTTCGTACATACGAATAAACAGCTTACGCTCTAAAACCCGTCCCAAGAGAGGCAAGAAGCTCTCAACTCTAGAAAGAGCTATTCACTTTGATTCATCCGTAATTACTAACTAGCCCTTAATCGCTGAGATTTCCGTTAATTTGAACGCACTTGAGTCGGCTTCATCCTTGCCTTTTTAAAAACAGCCTCGTTACTGTGAAAAGGCTTTTATTCCTTTTCTGTCGATAAGTTATGTTTTATACTTACTTGGGTATGATAAAGAAAAATGGAATGAATGCCCATTGATTTTAGCATAAAAAGGGGTAAATCTCGGAAATGGACCTAATAAACTAAAGTTTTACCACAGAAAAATCTTGTTTGTGTCGTAAGTTATTCTTTTGGCCTTTGCCCAACAGTCCTACAGTACTGGCTCATAATGATTAAAAATATGATTTCTATGATACAATTTAAAACCTACAAGTAGGACAAAAAAGCGGAAGATGTACAAAATATTAAAATACCTTCTCTCATTTGTTCCAGATCGGTAAACACCCTGCGGCCGCGAGGAAGTATGCCAACGAAACATGTGCCCGCAATCAGAATACTGGAATACAATGCCTGCCAAGAACGTTATTTCGAAATGGCTGCGGGCAAGGCAAGGGAAGCACAAACACTCACCATGGCGCTAGAGTGCGAGTAACCATTGGAAAAATATGAACGCTACCGAACTAAACCTACTGGTGGCAAGAAGCCAAGACATCGCACACAACAGGGGCCCGGAGTACTTTCTGGAACCCTTCGACACGTTCAACTCCTCCGTCGAATTCAACCTCACCTTCGACAACAGCTCCCTTTACAACCTCACCGACAACACCGATCTCTGGAACAAATACATCAACCTTCTCATAGATCGAGCACTACTCGTCTCCTTCCTTCTTCTGTTCTCACTGACGACTGTGTTCGGCAACATGTTAGTGATACTGGCCGTGGTCCGCGAACGCTACCTCCATACGTCTACAAACTACTTCGTGACGTCACTGGCGGTGGCCGACTGCCTCGTCGGCCTAGTCGTGATGCCGTTCTCAGCTCTCTACGAAGTTCTAGAACACACGTGGTTCTTCGGCGTGGATTGGTGCGACGTGTGGCGATCCCTCGACGTCCTTTTTAGTACCGCGTCGATATTAAATCTGTGCGTAATATCTTTAGATCGCTACTGGGCCATTACGGACCCCATTACGTATCCGATGCGAATGAGCGGTCGTAAAGCCGCTTTTCTCATCGCGGCGGTGTGGGTTTGTTCTGGCGCGATATCCTTCCCCGCGATCGCGTGGTGGCGAGCCGTTCGGATAGAAGAAGTGCCCGATTACAAGTGTCCGTTCACGGAAAACTTAGAGTACATCATATTCTCGTCGACGATATCTTTTTATTTGCCCCTTTTTGTGATGGTGTTTACTTATTACCGTATATACCGCGCGGCGACGATACAGACGCGATCGTTGAAAATAGGGACTAAGCAAGTGATGAGGCCGAGTGGGGAGTTAGAGTTGACACTGAGGATACACCGCGGGGGGACGATGCGGCAGCGGAGTGACGTGTGCCAGGGGGTGTGTACTCCGGAGGAGGCGGACCAGGAGCCGTTGACGGCTCTACAGAACAATGGCTTGTCTCGTTCGTCAACGCGTCTCACTAACGTGGCGAACGCTAAAAACTTGCCGAAGAACTTTTCTCTGTCGCGTAAACTGGCAAAGTTCGCGAAGGAGAAGAAGGCGGCGAAGACTTTGGGGATAGTGATGGGTGTGTTCATAGTGTGCTGGCTGCCGTTCTTTGTGGTGAACCTGCTGTCGGGCATCTGCTCGGCGTGCATAGCGCACGAGGAGATCGTCAATATGGTCGTCACGTGGCTCGGGTGGGTCAACTCTTCCATGAACCCCGTCATCTACGCCTGCTGGAGTAGAGACTTTAGGAGGTAAGCTTTCATATACCTATTAATTAATTTAATCTCACTTATATATAAAAAGTATATACTGAATCTAATATATAAATAACTATCATACTAAACTGCTGGGGAAAATGAGACACTCGTAGTAAGCCCTCTCTCCTGTTTATGTACAACGAACCTAAAAATCACATTTTATAGCTCGTTCATTACACCATCGCTATGATATTTTTGTTTACAATATATTGATGCGTTTATTACGTAAATACCTCCCTACATCATGCATAGAAGCGGGTTTACTATTATGGGTGCTTCAATATTTTAAATCACTCATATTTCTTCTATATTTTGATGTCTATTAAGTATGTCTCTAAAGCGTCTCATTAAATAGGTATAAAAACTTGTTTTTGTACTGAAAGGGAAAAGGTATGGGTTCCCCCGCCACTAATATTTCTCCTATATTTTGATGTCACTCAAATCATGTCAGTAAAGCGTCTCATTAAATAGGTTTAACAACTTGTTTTTGCACTGAAAGGGAAAAGGTACGGTACCCGCTGAATCTCTAACCTAACCACGTACGCGAGGCTCGTATTTAATACGATTTATGTACCAAGTAACTGCCGGCGCTCTTCTTCCTTTTATTTAACAATGAATTTCCGTGTGTGGTATATTCTGTTATCTTACTTATAAAAGTTACTCGTTGATTTTTATGTTTTAAAGCGCTTTTATTCAACTGAACATGCAACTTTTGACTTCAAGTCGAAATCTTGAAAACGATAAGGTTTATATAGGTACTTCATAATATTCTTCAATTAGAAGCTAAACTATGTTATATTGTGAGCTAAAATTATAAAAATGGTGTTGCATAGTATATGTTTCATATAATATGTTATCTTATTAATACATTATAAACGTGAATGTTTGTAATAACGTATGGATGTCTGGATGTATGTTTGTTACTCTTTCACGCCTAAACGGGTGGATCGATTGAGCTGAAATTTGGTAAAGAGATAGCTAAGACCCTGAAATAACACATAGGCTATTATAGTACAGCAGGCAAAACCGCTGGGCGCAGCTAGTCCATTATATATCTCATACGGCTACTATTTAAAATTTACATTTTTATGTCTATTGATGCTAGTTATTTTACGCACACAAGAGGGGAGTAATTTATAAAATGTGCTCCAAACGCACTTGATTTTCTGTAGATTGGCGTGTGGCCGATCTGTGTTTAAAATAAGTGTTCTTGAATGTCTGTTGTGTTGTTTTTTTTATTCTAAATAAAGAAATTTTTGAAAAGTCTCACTAATATTATAAATGCAAAAGTTTGTAAGTGTGTAAGTTTGTTACTTCTTCACGCCTAAACGGGTGGACCGATTGAGATGAAATTTGGTATAGAGATACTTAGACCCTGGAATAACACATAGGCATTGTACAGCGGGCGGCATGTAAAACCGCTGGGCCAAGCTAGAAATTTATAAAATTACTTTATATTTACTTGGCAAACCGGTATATATGGAAGTCCAAAGGGGAGGCCTATGTTCAGCAGTGGACGTCTTACGGCTGAGATGATGAAATAAAAATAATTTATTGGCACTATCTTACAGCTTAGGCTTAGTGTGTTAAAAAATTTAATGTAGGTACACGCCAATAGGAGCAGGCTCAGCGTTTTGTCAGTTTATTCTTAGGGCTAACCTGGCTACTGATTTTCAGCCTGCTCCCGTGCTCAATGCTGGGGTTATAGCCGAGAAAGAGTCTTGACGGGGTGTCTATTACTTACTACAATATTTAATAACTATGATCATGATCAAACGGGTTTCGTTAAAGATGACCAGGAGATACGCTGACGATTACGAGTCGTGTACAGGCAATGTGGGGTAAACCTTAGATAATATTCATTTCGTACAAGCAACAATAACACACCGGCAAAGTTTAAGTGGTTCCAGTTATATATAACTTAGCTCATAACCCGCAGTTATGACGTAATAGATGGTAGTTATGTTAACAGTTTAGTTAAGTTTGTCACCTCACACTATAGTGAAAGACACCGCCAACAATAAAAGTGAAGATACATTCATTCGCTTTCTTTTATACTTTTTTTTGACCCAGGAAAAGTGCGTTACGCATCATCACCCCACATCGGGGTGCGACTGCGATATGTGGGACTCCCCCGCCGAAGATGGGCGCGGCGGGGATACCCACAAAAAAACCTGGGGGTGTTCCTGCGAGATGCCATAATCCCAGGGCAGCGGGTACGCTGAAGCACTCGTCCGCGGCTCTGACACTAACTATACTACAACTATACTATAATATAAGTATACGTTGAGCACATCCTACCTGAGAGAAAGTGTAGATGTCGATGAATCACGTGAAATTCCTAAAAAGGTATTCATTCACCCGTCCCTTGAAGATTCCCAAGTAGTATCGCTCAGGAATCACGGATCGCAATATGTTTTAATTATTTAGAAAAGCACTACCCACTACCTACCGGATGGGTCGGCGACTTAACGATCACAGGAAAGACCTGAAGCCATTTTGGCCATTTTTGAACACTGGGAGCAATCACTATAAGCCCACAAAAATAAAAAGTTCTTAGAGAAGCCTATCCATACTAATTTAAAAGGGAATCTGTTACCTAGGCGTGAAAGAGTAACAAAAATACATCCAGATCCAGACATCCATACATTCTTTAAAAAAATTCACGGTTATAATATTAGTATCTAGGTAAGATTTAAAAGGGAATCTGTCTGTAACCTTTTCACGCTTAAACCGTTGTACCTATTTAGATTGAAGTTAGCGTAGCGATAGTTCGAGTCTCGACAAAGGACAAAGGTTAGCTTAAAATTCATTTTTTATAAGGTACCAGGTACGCCCAACGATTTTACCCGTACTGTAGCCTATATGTTATTCCAGGCTCTAAGCTATCTCTTTACCAAATTCAGCTCAATAGGCCACCCGCTTAGCCGTGAAGAAATAACTAACATACACACTCACAAACTTTCGTAATTATAATGTTAGTATGATACACAGGCATGTAGATATATTTTGCATTAAGATAATATGAAACAACTAGTTGCTCGAGAGTTGCCAGTACAAGTTGCTGCAATAATAGCTCTTTCTGTTAATCGCTTTAATACACTAGTAATAGTCCATGGTTATCAGGTTGTGTCAACAACCACGTAGGCTAAACTATGGCTTGTTTCCACATGAAGGCTTCAAAATCGGACGTTTTGATCGACGCACGAAAACGTTGTTAACTGTTAACGAAGGGTTTAAACTGGGACACAGTGTATCCCTATCTGTAGCAGAAAGACAGTTTTGAAATAAATCTCTCAATATAAAAAATGACTCGCCATATTTCTTGACTATATTTCTCGACATTATCTGCATTCACTTTCTAGTATATTATTCAACTCTAAGCCCCACCATTACTCGAATAAGGGCATGTAATTGACAAATCAAATCACACAGAAATGTTTAAAAAAATCACTAATTGGTTAATTTGTTTCTCCTTTTTGTCAGTTGAAAGGCAACCTAACAGATCGGAATAATTTTGGGGATTGTGGGAATTGTAACATAACTAGCTGCGCTCAGCGGTTATACCCACTGTACAGTAGCCTAAAATTTATTCCAAAGTCGCTATTAATAAGCTATATCTTTACTAAATTTCAGCTCAAGCGGTCCACCCGTTTAAGCGTGAAAGAGTAACAAACATATGTACATAGTAGGATTCATCGGCCTTCCTACGTTACTTTACTGTGACGGTATCACTTGATAAAGCCGTAGCAACGTCCAATGTTAAATTGTTGGTCACAGGCTGTCAATTAAGGGGCTCTATCCGGACTGGGCCACGTGCGCCGTGTGGGATCGTGACCAGAATCATGTCATAAATCAAATATAAAGATATAGATGACAATATAGCGGTATATCAGTTTTGGTGTTACGTATGACAATATTGATGCCTTAGGCGCTTTTCAGGCTACTTTCTTGCGAAATCTAGTGTCCTACCTTAAGAGCAGTGTATACCACCAAAATATCTACCAATAATAGTAGATTACCGACCTTTCACGGGTATATTAATTCTTCTTTTTTTTAATATCTGACGTTGAACGTTGGAAGTGATCATCTGCTGCTCATGCTGTCAATGACAAAAAATTGTGCTAAATCGCGACGTCGCGGAATATTTGCGAAGTTGACTTAATTATTTTGCTTTGCTACCCTAATGTGTAATCTAAATTATATAATTTTAGATTACACATTTGGGTAGAAAAACAAAAGGCAAGAATTATTGATTGATTAACAGATTTACACAGCCCAAACGAAAATTACTTACATATACAATATACATATTATATTAATTGAAAAATGAAGTACTAAAACAATTCTCACAAATGGAAATAACTTGATTCAGTCGCCATGATGTAATGTATAGAAACTAGGTACAGCAAGCGTAAACAGTAAGTTACTGTCATATATTTTCCAAGCACTCGCTGCAGCTGTCCAAACTTAGCTGCAACAGCGACATTACTTTGGATCAGGCGAGCTTGGTCACATTCTTAAAGTGCCGAGTTCGAATCCCGGAACGCACCAATGACTTTAGTTATATAGATAACCCTTTATTGTACACTCAAGTTATGTAACAAACAATATCTTACATTAAATTAATATAGTTAGAAGGTTACAATTGGCGGTCTTATCGCTAATAGCGATCTCTTCCAGACAACCAAGCAGGAAAGGAAAATATATTAGACTGACAGTGGTTATTAAGACTTTAATAATAATTAGTTATGTGCTGTTTTTCCACTCGCTATACTGGTGGTTGGCTTTGGCCGTGACTAGTTACCACCTACTGGACAAAACCGTATCGCCAAGCGGTCATTGTGACTGTGTTTCGGCATTATGTTCAGTGAAGACAGGTAGGGATTTATCCCGCCTTCTAAAATAATTTAAAAAAAAAAACAGTTCGTCACATTCGAAAAATGCCATTGTAGAAAATCGCCATAGTAGCAAAATCTCTTTGAAAATCGACTGTGACATTTTGCTACTGTGACGATACAATACAATATTCTTTATACACTACATTAAGGTCCACAATGGGCAGCTTTATCGATCTCTTCCAGGCCAGCTTTGCATGGAGTTTTTATAATTACACAGTAGGGTGTAATTAGATCGGTTTTTTTGGTTTCGCTGTGCGACGGTGACATTTTGCGTTTAATGTCACGTTATGAATGTGACTAATCACGCCTGATCCATTACTTTGTTTGCCCCGGTCCCCGAGACCCAGAGCGTTTCCGGGTTAACTAGTCATTATAATAATAACTGAGTAATAAATCATGGCGCACACTGGTTGAATCTCTTTAATAAACGCTTCATTAAACTGAAGGGGTCACAAAGTTTGACCCCTTTAGAATTTTGTCCACTTGCACACCAAGTTTGTCCTGGAAGACCATTCATTTTCGGATATTTTTTGGAGACATTTTTGCAAAAAAAAATCAAAACAACGATAATATTTACATTTCATTTTTTTTTTCAAATTTTTGTTAAGATTAGCAGCATTATTAGTGATAATTAATGGAATCTGGCGTTACTTTGCGGAAATCCATTATAGCAAATTTATAAGCTATTATAATATTTAGTGTTAAATCCGGTTCAAATTTTTTTGAAGCGAAATTAACACTAAATATTATAATAGCTTATATTTTTTTTTAGGATTATTAGTGGCAAATTAGGATAGGTCAAGGGGTCAGAACACCTAGAAATTACAGACTAAACCTGTACCACAATACTGTAGCGTGAGTTGCCGCGTCAGAGTCATGTAGGCTATTACCTAATTCTGACCCGTTTCTATTTCCCATCACCCATTCTCTAATTATTATTATTTATTTTATTTTTAGCCTCGTTTGTCCCACTGTTGGGCAAAGGCCTCCCTTCCCTCCCTCCATTCTGTTCGGTCTATTGTTGTCCAGCTATTGCAAAAGGAATCCAGTTCGTCCCCCCATCTCCGTTTGGACCTGCCGCGACGTCTGACTCTTTGTGGTGTCCATAGGGTGGTTGTTTGGGCCCATAGTTCGTTAGACAAACGGCAGATATGTCCAGCCCAATTCTATAATATGTAGATAAAATACTAACGATAAACACAAACAATTGTAACACTTCTTTCTCTGTAATCTTAGTTCTAAGTTTATATTGTTGTATTGGTGTGAACAATAAAGAGTTTTCTATTCTATTCTAATACAAATACCTTACCGAAAATTGTAAGTGCCTTTTTGTATTAATTCTTATGACCCTAATCTATAAATTAACAAACTTTATAACAGCTTATTGTTTTTAAAACACAATTGACCACTTAAGAATCATTATCGTTAATATAATGGGACTTTATCGCGATAAAATGATTTTCTCGCTCTCAGTCGCTGGGGACGTAAAGTAGAGGTTTCAAAACACTTTAAGAACCTTCTGCCCGAGAAAATTAAATTGTGCCTTTCAATTTAATAGGCTTTGATTGTTTTGGATCGAATATCGAGCCTTTGACACTCTAAAGAAAATGTTAACCAAAGGAGAGTTCTTGAAAGGTTCTCGATTAAAAATGGTTACTTTTGACACGTTGATCTTTTAATTTTGTGTTAATAAAATTTATATGCAAAATTAGATTTTTAACTATATGACAAGCTGCGCTCAGCGGTTTCTTGATGATTAACGCACAGCTCAAAACCGCTTGGATATTTGGGTTCAAGTTTAGAAGATAGAATATAGATAAAGAGATTTTGCCACCGTTCAAAATCGCGAGTAGAACAGTTATTAGGTATACAACATTAAAAAAATATATATTTAGCTGTGCCCAGCGGTTTTACCCGTTCAGTGGCTTATAAATTATTCCAGAGTCTAAGCTATATTTATACCGAATTTCAGCTCAATCACCACCGTTCCACCCGTTTAGGCGTGAAAGAGTAACGAATATACGTCCAGACATCCATACATTCTTACAAACTTTGGGAAGTTTGAGCTGAAATTTAGTAGGTATAAATATAGCTTAGACTCTGGAATAACGTATAAGATACTGAACAGCGGGTAAAACCTCTGCCCTGGGCATAGCTAAATAGGTATAAAATATTTTATTAAATATTGTACCTAATAACGGTTCTACTTGTACTCCTGTAGGTTAGTCGTACTAATATTATAAGCCCCCGCTTAACATATTAGTAAGATGTCCTAAAAAAAACAGATTGTATACCTACAATATAACGATAGAATAGGTACACGTAATCCACGTCCCAACACCCTGTGATCACATTACCGGGACTAACAAAATTAGACGAATTCCGTAACTACGAGCTTAAGCGTTGCTTATTCCAAAATTAATTTACACGACACGTTAACCCTTATTCGCTGCCTCGTAAAATATAGGTGCTTAGGCGATTTGTTTTAGTGTGCGCAATTAGCCTCAAAGGGTTTATTAGTTTAGAGATCATTTTGGCTAGTGGATTAGGATATTGTTAATATTAATTATTATATTTATGAACGTTTGTTCTCCCCAAAGAACCTTTTGTAGTCTTACCCCTTTTAAAGGCAGAATTTAAATGGATTCTATTCTGCAGCGTATTAAATTCTGCAGCGGTCATATAGGTTTATCAAACAGCAAGTTATTTTTATTTTTAATTTTTTTTTTATGTTGTGAAGTAAGAAGATGAGCAAGACGCTCTCTTGATGTTAAGAGATAACGCTGCCCATAATCAGTACAGTGCTACCCAGATTTTACAATGATGTGCAATTCTAGGTGCACTGCACCAACGCTTCTTACTTAAGAGTCATAAGATGTTAAGACTCTTTTGCCCAGTAATTTCACTAGCTACAGTGCCCTCCTACCGGAGCACAGTAATGTTTGCACATCACTGCTCAGGCGGTAGAATAACTGGCACTGTTGGGGCACCCACCTAGACGACCTCCTGCAAAGGAAGTCTACCCCCGGTCAAGTTGCTATAAAGTTGCGAAAAACTTGTCAGTCCCAGTTGTTACAATAGTTCCCAGTCTGCAAAGAGCCTTTATTTCGCTGTCAGAGTCAAATCAAATTATCGCAATTTATAAATTGCCCAGTCTATGATGTCTAAACATTTAGAAGAATATTTTATTGGTTTGTAAGGTTTTGTTTATAGGTAGGGCTATTTATATTTTACTTGTTGCCCCCGACGGTTTTACTCGCTGTAATGAAGCCTATATGATATTTCAGAGTCTAAGCTAACTCTATACCTACCAAATTTCAGCGCAATCGGTCCACCCGTTAAGGCGTAAAAGATTAAGAACATAGGTACATCCATATATTCTAACAAACTTTCACGTCTTTATAATATTAGGAGGATGACCTCTATAATCGAGCGGTTTTTCAGGTTACGAATTAAAATGTGCGTCACGCGTCGAATAGAAAACGAGCATGAAATTGGTTAAATATTTTTCTAAATTCACTTTTACGTAGACTTTTTGATTTATAAAAGGGGAACAGCTTATTTAAATTACCTTCTATGATGTTAGACTGTCCACGGTCGGGTCGTTTAATCAAAACAATTTTATTATCCTGTTAGAAGGATTTCTTGTCACTTTCATGTAATGTTGTTAGGAGAAAGTAGATACTTCGCACCGAGGGCCGTCCGATTTAAATTGTCTTTTCAGTTGGAACATTTTTTACAAGCTTTTATTTACTTTCACCTGTCTATTGTCTGTCTGTCTGTAATCAAATCTTGCAAGTTTATTTGAATGCCTGTATCGGATAACAATGCAATGTAAATCGGATGACAATGCAATATTTTTATGTCCTCGAACTCATCTGATGATGGAGGAACTCCGTTATTTAACGACGCAACCCCATAGAATTTGGGCTCATTTGATTCGTCTTGACGACTTTATGGTGCTAGATGGTAATAATAATAAAAGCTTGTTTTTAAAAAGTTCTTTTAAATTTCACTTGTTTTATATAATAATAATTAGGCGGCAAACAAGCAGACGGCCCGCCTGATGTTGAGCGGTTACCGCCGCCTATTGACCCTTCCAACACTAGAGGTGTAACCAGAGCGTTGCTGGCCCTTTAAGAATTTGTATATCTTTTATGCAACAAGGTTAAAGGACTCTGGGAAGACCCATAATTTTTTACTACGGACGAGATTTTGGTTAAATTATGGTAGCCATAATTGTTGGTAATTTTTTGTAACCACTATGCGGGATTTATTGTACCAGTAACAAACATTCATTAGGAATAGCTTCTATAATAATAATTACTTGTAGCTTGTAAATGTTTATTTTGAAATTTATAACCAACTGCTTAAAACTGCCTGCCTGTTTTTTGCTGCTTTATTTTGGTGCACCTAGAATTTTACATCATTGTGAAATCCTAGGTAGCACTGCACTGTACTGATTATGAGCAGCGTTATCTCTTAACATCAGGAGAGCGTCTTGCTCGTCTTCTTATTTCTACACATAAAACTGGTTAAAAAGAACAAATATCTCGATTGGTATTTTTTTCTTGGATTTTTTTTTGAAAAATTCTTGAAAACTATATGGAAAACGTTTAAAGGTAACAAATAATAATCACTCGCCGAAGGTATAAACTTATAAGAAATTTTGCGTGAAAAACTTCGAAAAGTGTATACTTGAGCACGCATTGCTCTTTTTATATTGTTTTAGGTTTTTTTGTATATTTCTTGTGTTTCAATAAAGTGAAATCTATTTATCAACTTCTATAGCCCATCTATTACTGCTCTAACCTTCCATATTCAATGCTATCGATTGTTGTCGTGACGTATTTTTCCAAGAACACCATCAACTATTTCCGTTCCACAGCAAGTTTGTATTTCCCAGTAGCGCGAATTAAAGTAGGTCGGCTTCCATAGAGAACTCAATCATAGAGTGCGCATTACCGGAGGTTTGTTGTCGCCGACGATACGCATTGAAAATGCATAACACACGTCAAATATCTATGAACCAAAGAGTTTCTTCTTTAAACTAGCCAATGAATTAGCCGTCTTTGGAAATGTCTTTGAACTAAAGAGGTTCTACTTTGAACGAACACAAAACTAGCCAACCGCCCCCTGCACCGCGCTATGTTTTGGCGATTTAATTTTCATCTTGATTGATCCTGCAGCGTAAACACAACTGAAGCAAGAAAAATGTCGTCACGGTTGAGTACCATCTCTTTTACCATACAAATTGCAAACAATATACATACTATCGTCAACCTAAGCATTTCGTATGAGTTTTCACTCTCTCTCACTAAACGCTAAGGTTGACTAAATGCTTAGGTTGACCTCAGCATTTATTATGAGTTTTTAATCATGCGAAATGTTTAGGTTAAGATGACACTCAACCGTGACGTCATTTTTCTTGCTTCAGTTTGGTGTTCACGTCGCAGTCTCCATTTTCATACAGAAAATCACGAAAGCGGGTTCTATTTTGGTGCTCTTCTCTATGTTGGTTTCATAACTGCTACCGTTTCCGTCACGGTGTAATCCCAGAGTAATTTATTCATGATTATTATAATTTCGCAGACATAATAAGATTTACTCGCCAATAAAGGGTTAATGGGGACGTAAAACTCTTTATTAGTTGCCAACAAAGACGCTGATGGGATTGCTATTTCATTTCAGACACTTAATAGAATAATGGTTGTTTCTACAATAATTCGTTTGCTTAGTTAAGTTTTGTAAATGGATTTGGTAGTTGACAAAAGTTACGTAATTTTCGATTTAGATACATTTTTAATACAAAAAAAATAACAAAATAATATATGCAACTTACAACACTACATAGTATAAAATAAAGTTACTTCCCATGTCTCTCTGTCCCTATGTATGTCTCTCTGTCCCTATCTTTCAAACTACGCAACGGATTTTGATGCGGTTTACATCAATAGGTAGAGTGATTCAAGAGAAAGGTTTATATTATAGGTAGAGGAACACTGATAATTTTCAATTAAGCGCGACGAAGTGCGCGCGGGTGCACAAGTATTATCACATAATATAACATTTACCATTTTTAAACCATACGGACGAACAAAAAAAAGTTTTTTCAAGTTACCCTGGCACATTAAAACCATGCACAACAATAAATGATAATAAGTGTTACAATCAGAGCCGGTTTTAACATTACCAGCGCCCTGGGCGAGATTTCTACGGCGCCCCCTAAAAAGCAATTCAAACCCATACTAAAAAGGAAAAAATTCCAGGATTTTTTTCTGGGCCGATTCCGATGGGCAAAATCATGGGCGTATCTAGAAAAAAATCCACCTTTCCAAAGAAACTAAATAAGTATTCTTATTTATAAAAGCGCGAACAGCTCGCTGCGAGCGCCGCGAAAATTTAGATTTGTTCAACACGAATGATGTGCGTTTAGCTTGCTTCGAGTGGCAAAGAAACTAAATGTCCTTATTTATAAAAGCGCGAGCGCCGAGAAAATTTTGAATTTTTCAGCACGAATGTTGTGCGTTTAGCTTGCTCCGAGCGGCAAAGAAACTAAACAAGTATTCGTATTTATAAAAGCGCGAGCAGCTCACTGCGAGCGCTGAGAAAATTTAGATATTTTACAGCACGAATGATGTGCGTTTAGCTAGCTTCGAGTGGCAAAGAAACTAAATGTCCTTATTTATAAGAGCTCGAGTAACTCGCTGCGAGCGCCGAAAAAATTTGAATTTTTCAGCACGAATGATGTGCGTTTATCTTGCTTCGAATGGCAAAGAAAGTAAATTTTCTCATTTATAAAAGCGCGAGCAGCTTGCTACGAGCACCGAGAAAATTTTGAATTTTTCAGCACGAATGATGTGCGTTTATCTTTCTTCAAGTGGCAAAGAAACTAAATGTTCTTATAAAAGCGCGAGCAGCTTGCTACGAGCACCGAGAATATTGAATTTTTCAGAACGAATTTAGATTATAGAGCCTGTGGCGCCCCTTTTATCCGGCGCCCTGGGCGGTCGCCCAACCGCGCCCTACCCTAACGCCGGTACTGGTTACAATTGGCAGTCTTTTCGCTAATACAATTATTATTATATCTTATTTCTATTATGAATAATAATTAAGATAAGAATAGCAAGATTTATTCACGAAAGATTCATCCGCTTTCGGGTTAAATCAAACAAAAGTTAATAACAATATCTTGTAAGAGGCAGAACCAGACGAGCCTCGAGCGATTCTACCGCTACTCAGGTTCATAAACTTAGACTGTCTGGAACAGGCGAGGTCGGGAGTTCTAATAGTTATATTTGAAGTTTGGGGTGAGGTGGATAATGAAAATTATGTAAAATCTGCAATCTGATTAGGTACCAAATGCAAACGCAAAGTTGGTTAAAATCTTAGATCATACTCGTAAATCAAAATATTTAAATAATTGTTCTGCTAATTTTAACAATGTACTGAATCATTTAGTATGTAGTAAAGCTAGCAATTTTGTATAATTTTGTTCTGACGTTTTTAGGGGCACATATTTTTGGTTTGTGATTCGGATCCATACTTTTAAGCTTTTTTATTATTCTGCTTATTTTTCTGGATGTTCTATGTGCTAACGTGTATTTGATTACAAACTGTTTTGTGTTCTATTGATAAATAAATAAATAAAATAAAAATCCAACTTGATGCATCACTGTCTGATAGTAGGGGGGCAAGTAGGGGGTTGTGGAGGGTACAGGGTTTAAGAAACATATTTTTCATGATTACTATTTTTATAATTCTCTAGAAACATTGTAAAAGAGAAAAACCTTACACAAGGTTTCCAAAGAGCAATTAATGAGGAAATTTTATTCGATAAAATTATTTTTTATTGAATATTAAGCAAAACGTCTCAAGATTGGTAAAAGGAAAGTAAAAGATTTTGAGAAATAGGCCTGAGTTTCTAAAGGTCTAGCACATTTTTCAAAAACTCATTTCATACAACATTTTTGTAATACATAAATGAATTGAAAATATTTGCTGTTCATGTTGTACAAACAGATGTTTTAACAGATGTTTTAAATAACTGGAGTCCAATACATTTAGGCAGTTAGAAAACATGCAAATTTAGAATAAAATAATAATTGATTTCGATTAATTTAAAACTGGTACAAATTTTTTAGTCAAAATATAACTCTCTGAATAAGTAGTAGTTCATTATAGTTTCTCCCAGTGACCTACATTATCATCCTAGTTAATAACACGTATCGAAACTTCGCGGGTATGTCGCCGTAATTCCACAACCCAACAATACTGGCACATTTGGCGAAATGAAATCTGAATTTACGAGATAATCTGCTCCTGCAATCCATCCGGGGCTTGTATGTGTGAGGACTGTTGGAATTGGGGCAGATGCCGCGCTTTGGAGACCGAAGTGATGATGAATGTTCGATGTGCAGTGAAGCCAGGGAGGGATTTATTCCGCCTTCTAGATTAAGTCTGCTACCATCTACGGCCGCATCGTCTTTTAACATCATGCGACGTCGTAGTCAAAGGCTAATAATCTATATAAAATAATTAATGAATAAAAAAGTGACGTACTACACGTCACTTCTTTTATTGGTATCTAAATAACATATTTGTTAATTAAATACAATACTGTGTGAACAATAAAGAGTTTTCTATCTATCTATCTACTATAACAACAAAGGATGATGAAATTATATATGTACCTTCAAAACTATTCAATAATAAAAAATACTTTAATCTATTTATTATATAATTTTTTATATTATATTTTTTCTTGACCGAAAGAATTAGTTAAAATCAATATGGCTTCTAAAAGCTTAGACGGAACTAGTCATTACTAGTTACTAGTTTTGTTTTAGTAAAATTTTTACATCCTCCCGATGAGTGCCAATCTATTAATTTTATCGAGCAGTTTTTGACGTCATGAAATAAAAATAAAAAACAGTTCTTACAAACATTTCGAAAACTACTACGAGTATTCTAAACTTAGCAATGACATTATTATTTTTTACGCTAATGAAATAATATTTAACTACTAATGAAATAACTTTATTTCAGCACAGAACACGCATAATACTCATAGACTTATACTTGGCATCACTTTTGTTTCTAGTATGAGGTGTCCGCCATATTACTACAGTCTGCTGTACACACCTACTGGTGTTTCGTCATCTATAAATCATATCGATCTCGGGATTACCGCAAGTTATGGATATCCAATATTCAATTACGATATTACTGGAAAAAGTTTGGACACCTTTATTTGGTATCTTTGAATATGTGTGTGTAAGGGTTTTTATTCGCTGTGATGTAATAAAAACTTTAACCAAATTCTACCAAAACTAAAACTGCTTTTTTTATTTGTGTGGCAATAAAAGCTTTATAGCATTTATTCAAAAAGGCTGCACAGCACTTTTTAAATCAATTTTACAAAGTGAAACTGGTTCTGTTTTAGGACTTACAGCTGTTGATATATAATATGTTTTCAATTAAAGTTACCATTTATTTTTAACCCCCGACGCAAAAACGACGGGGTGTTATAAGTTTGACGTGTCTGTCTGTCTGTGTGTGTGTGTGTGTGTGTGTGTGTGTCTGTGGCATCGTAGCTCCCAAACGGATGAACGGATTTTGATTTAGTTTTTTTTGTTTGAAAGTAGAGTTAGCCGAGAGTGTTTTTAGCCATGTTTGGTGGAAATCGATCCAAGATGACCGCCGCTACAAAATGGCGGATTACTTTTTTCTTCCACAACCCCATCGATATGGGTATCAAATGAAAGGGCTTAACGAGTAGAACACAGCCCACTATATAAAATTTAAAATCCAAGATGGCCGCCATCAAAAAAATTTGAATTACGTATTCCGTTGCGGGTTTTTTAAATTTTTAATTTAATTCACTTGTTACTTAAATCGAACGGTTCACGCCAATGTTTTGCCTAGTTAAAGTTAACGTAGCGGCTGATATATTAAGCAGAAGTTTCCAGTCATCTTTTTTTCAGGTCTACTTATTGACACTAACATAAATAAGGTTCTATTAATTTTTCTGTACAATAAATTATTATCCTTATAGGCACATACATTTGCACAAAATATGTAGACATCTTTAAAATGAGCGTAAGATTTCTCGCGACAGATGCTCGTAACTGCTTCCGCAGTGAACGCAAGCACATAAAACAAAAGGTGAGTTGCCCGTCTTTTGTCTCGCAAGTGCCAGCTGAAGATTTAAAAGAACACTGGAACTATTGTGTGAGAAAAGTACCCAGAAGCAGCCTAGTTTCTTTGAAGCTATGCGGTAACATGGGTTTTATAAAATAATGAATACTAACATAGTATGTATGAAAATAACACAAATATAAGGTATTAGCAGCGCCTCACGGTTTCACTCACATAAGCCACAATCTTAAGGGAAAACTGGAATAATAATTAAGTAGCCTATTTGTTTTCAAAGTTTCCAGCTATCTACATACTGAGTTTCATAGTAATCTGTTTAGTGGTTTTTGCGTAAAAGAAATACAAACACGCACTTACATACTTTCACCTATGTATATTAGTATGTTTTGTTAATTAGAAATATATTTACAAAAGTAAAAAAAAAAAAAATTGGAATATAGAAAACTACAGCTTTTTATAAAGTACTAGCTCCGCGCAGCGGTTTTAGCCGCTGTACTATATATATAGCCAATGTGTTATTCCAGGGTCTAAGCTATCTCTAGGTATACCAAATTTCAGCTCAATTGATCCACCCGTTGCTTAAACGGGTGAAAGAGTAACAAACATATATCCAGACATTCATACATTCTTTCAAACTTTCACGTTTATAATATTAGTAAGAATAGAAAATCTCGTTCAACTTTTTTGTGTGATACCCTTAAAAAGTATAACAACATTCATTTCTATTGTTATATTTACACGATTTCAGTATTAACAACAAACTTTTGAAAACCCCACAAAAACATTTTCAATGAAAGGAAAGTTCAAAAGTTAACATTGTACTGATGCAAAGATGAGGTAGGGAGTATAAAAATCTTATTTTCATAAACAGAGCCGTAAAATAAAAACATTTACTTAACAAAGTTTTTCTCCAAACAAAATTGTACAAAACATGAAGGCTCAGGTGGCGTGAACAGCGTTATTAAATTATCCTATGCATAAATCTTGTAAAAACATTTTAGGCTTCGTGGGTCGCGTACTCAAGGGCAAAAAGGAGTCACTTTACATTTTACTGGAGACTGACGCTGTGAGACCCACGAATAAAAGAAAGTAGGCATATTAGTCCACTCAGTACTTTGGGACATTTAAGACAGATATTCGTCGAAAGCCATATATGTATATGTATACAGAGAAAAATATTACACAAGCAATACATTACGGTCAGTCTTAAGCCCTGAGTGACGAGATAAGGTGTGGGACGCATCAGTCTGTCTGTCTCTAACATAAATAAATAAATTTTAAACTATGTACAGTTGACTATGTGTTATCTCTATTATTTAAATATCAATCCACAGCTCAAATGCAAAGCTGTATTTGGTTTGGATGAACTGTAGGAGAGAATATATGAGTACTAGGAGAGTGAATGAACCTATTATGAGGGATGATAGAGTGAAATAAAAGACAAATTGTGCCGACCCGCACCTAGTGGGATAAGCGAAGGATGAAGAAGAAGCGCTCAAACTGTTATTCTAATATGGATCAGTTGAAATTTTGCACAAATATACCGTAGATATTCTACGTGAAAATCTGCTAAGTATTTCTTAACACTAGCTATGCTTTCATCATAAACTACTTCATAATAATATGGTAAAAGCAACAAGATGCAAAAATACTTATACTGTTTCATTTTGTGTAGAAAAATATGGCGGGCCCTCGTCATAGCCCCGGAAAACGTAGGCGTCTTAGAAGCAAACGACGGCGTTTTGTCATCTCACGAAACCACAAATTGTCGCGAGTTCCGGCGAACCTTTTCTTCATCCACTATTTTCTCTTTGTCGTACTATATTGAAACAATTTCAAAAGAGTTATTTACTTAGGGGACTTTGTTTACGTACGTTTCTTAACCATGTTTGTATAAAAGTATAAAAGAAAGCCGGATTTGGCGCGCGGTTTTTGATATCTTAATGCGTATTGCCGCGATTCTAGAATAGCTGACGTATATTTATTAATAATCCATGTCTACTAACAGTGATAGGATTTGTATGGTTCCTACGCACAAAAATCTAAGAAATTTTTCATAAAACCTCTGAAGTATGAAATAACGATTTCAAAGTGTTCTGCGCGAATAAATGCTTTTTATTTATTATTCTGTTATGTTATTTTATAGATGTATATTATTCTCTTTTACTTCAAAACGGGTAAACCGTCTGAGCTGAAAGTTCACATGGGATACTTTTTACTGCTAATTTCAGCTAAAACCGCTGGGCAAAGCTTGTCAAATTCTCCAAAGTTTAATTCCCCCAAAGCACACGAATCTCAACAAAGAGAAAGATAAGGTATGATGTGAGAGTTTAAAACATTAATTAATAATATTAGATCGGTTCTCATAGAATCGGCAGCAAGTTCTTGAAGGTACATATAGAGATAATATAAAACGACAAGCGAGCGAACACGTTGAGATAACACGCACGACTCGAAGACGACTTATCTACGA
Organism: Hemithea aestivaria; assembly: GCA_947507615.1. NCBI lineage: Eukaryota > Metazoa > Arthropoda > Insecta > Lepidoptera > Geometridae > Hemithea > Hemithea aestivaria. Next base: position 8,094,578 of record OX382341.1, read on the forward strand.
AGACTATAGATTATTATAATAGATGGTATTATTTTTTATTGTTGGCGTTAAAAAATCTTTGTATCTCGGAAACGTTGGAAGTAATATTATACCTAATACCTACGTTTATAAATTTCTTTGAATATATTAAAATCCCTCCTTTATTTACAGGCTGAATTTTAAAAAATCATTTCTTATCGAATGTCTACGTTTTAAAATCTATTTGAATGCCAAACCCCGACTTTTAAAAAATGTACGATTATCTTCACCGATTACTCAATCCTATTCTTTTTTTATAATTTGAAAGGTTGCTTACATTTCACAGTGGCCGTAACATGACACATGGGATCCCGCAGAAAAATCAAGAGTAGAACTGTCATCCCATACATTATAGTTTTGTGAAATGGGATAACAGTTGACTTGACAGCAAAACAAATCTACGCAATGTACACATGCTAGAGAGGGTCAGATCGGACAGTTTTCACTGGCTGTCATAGCCTTTAAAGCAAGAAACTTGGTTGGCTATTTCCTTCTTTTATTTATTCTGTGGTTCAAACTCCACCACTGCACGTGGCCCCGGACATTACCTCCACATTAACATTTCCGTGTCTAGCGAACAAATTGAAAATACCAAGCGGAAGGACGATACTCCTATTGAAAATTCCAAGCTTTTATAAAATAAGCAACAAGATACGAAGTTGATCGTGTCGTTTTTGTTTCTGATGTGGTTACTGGGTAATTAATCCTTTAGGTATTACGCTTTTTGTTTTATCTAAAAAGTTGTTTGTGTAAGATCTGTCCCAATTTTCAGCTCGGTAAAATTGTACATTGAAATTATTATTTTGGCTCTTACCAAATTCGTCGGCATCTAAATAATAAAAGTCAAGTACCTAACAGATATTATTTTTTATTTTGGGGTATTTAGCGGCTTTATTTTATGTTTTTGTATAAAATTGTGGTGTTTGCATAAAGATATCTAATCTAAACGATTTTGAAAATAATTGATAACAATACTAACATCTAAGTAACTTAAAAACAAGATATCTGATGTAATTAACATGTATATTAATATTAGTAGTCAGTATGTATTATATACGAGTAGTTAACATTGCTTTTTAAATATTTATTTTTCCCTGCTGGCCAAAGACCTCCCTAAAATCCTCCATTCCCGGTTAAAACACCGATTATACAAATAGTAAAAAGTGATTTTTAAACGCCTAAAGGTATATTATCTAAATTGAATCTCAGTATTAGAATAGCGTATAAATTTCCATATCGTCTGAATAATCTACAAAATAATGAGCAGCACCACGATCGGCTATTAAGCGTAAATCTACTATTTTGACTTTAAAACATTAAATTATAATATGTTAATATAATGAATTAAAAATAAATCAAACAGGCTACAATGGAACACATTTTGGAGTATATTTTACGTACATTTAGTTCTAATTTAAGACTCTACACCTCATTCGTTAGAGCACCTCTATGAGAATAACTGCCATAAAACACTGGCCTGTAGAATCCAATGTAGTAAAAGTTAACATTAAGCATTAAAATGATCAGAAACAAAACGTGCAGAAACCATGAAAACGAAACCCATGGAGGCTGCGCGTTGAACACCAAACTGAAGCAAAAAAATTACGTCTCGGCTGTTTGCCATCTCACTTACTCATACTAAAGACGTAGGTTGACGACAGTATTTTCTTTTAATTTGAATGAGGTAAATAAGATGGTAAATAAGATGGCAAACAACCCTAACGTCATTTTCCTTGCGTCATTTTGGTGTTCAGGGTCTATTGACAATAAGATTCTTGGTAGAGACAGATTTGTGACGTTCTTAAGACAATACAGTGGTGTAGCTGACACGATACCTCTATTGTACAACTGTAGAACCATTGTAAGGCTTCGCTGCATTGTACTCGAGTAGACAAATCGCTGTGAAGATGCCGGATATTTGCTCTATTGCACTAAAACTGTGCCGTCTCTCTGCGTCTATTGTTTCGTGTCACATCTATGAAACTGTGTACTATACGCGTTCTTGTAGTGTTTAAGGGGGTATACGATTACAGGTTATAAATAAAAAAATAAAAGTAAACGTGATTAATAAAGTGCCATTGAGGAATATTGTCAAATCTGTGCACGGGTTTCTAAATATAAAAGAACTGCAGGGCTATTCACTTATCGGTTAGGGAACCGATCCGAATACCGAATTATCAAAAATGTATGAAGTGACGTGACATGACACATCAAGTCTTATCTACATAATACGTCATTTCATACATTTTTGACAATTCGGTATTCGGTTCGGTTCTTTCACGGATATGTGAATAACCCTGCAGGTTTCTCCAAAAGTCCCGAAAGAAGTCGCGAATGGACGCGCAACTAGGATTTTAAATACTTTAGTACAGAACATAGAAACTACAAAAGCAAAACTTTACGTTGTAAAAGTTTTATGCACAACCATTACAGGAAAATAAAATAAATTGCGAAATGGATTTTCAGTGCGGAAATTATGGCGCCATATTTTAAATAGCGATTTAAATTATGTGTGACATTAATTATTCGTACGACCAGCGGAATGAGTCAACACGCAACTTTCAAATAAAATATGTTATTGTAGGTAGGTTATTTTTTGTAGTTTGCAAATATAAAGAGTAAATTAATATTAAGTTTCTAGATTGGCAAATGTTTTGATTGTCGTATGTTTCACAATTTATAAACTGGGGAACGTAACACAAATCCATATTTAAATATCTATAGCCGGCTGTTTCCTATAAGATATGTAGGATATGTCGTTAAGTCATGTTGCAGGCCTTGTAGTAATCTTGGTGACCTGAAACTGCAACATTTAGGTTCGCCACACAACCTATAAATTGCGATTTGACTCTGACAGTGTAATTAGGGTCACCTATTCTGTTGGAGTATACTCCAACAGATAGGTATTGGATTTATAAATCCCAAATATTTTGTTTTCTTTTAGGTATAGTAGATACGTAATTCATTAGCCTCTTCTTAATTCCGGAAGAAGTTCTATGAGAAGTAGTCAACTAGCAATTATCTCTTCTTATTTGTCTTTAAGACATATGTTGACATTCTTTATCAACTGTTCTTTAACACACTTCAGCTGAGTGGCAATGGGCAGGCCACATAGCACGCAGAGCGTCTGCCCAATGGGGTTGAAAAGTGCTCGAGTGGAGACCACGGACAAACAAGCACATTGCAGGACGTCTACCCAGAAGGTGGACAAACGACCTTATAGAGGTCGCCGGAAGACGCAGGATGCAGGTCGCATTCAACCGGTATACATATATGGAAGTCCGAAGGGGAGACCTACAGTGGACATCTTATGGCTGAGATGATGAATATACTTCAACGAATTTGGTTGACAATTGGAACATGGATAGATTTTATGACTTAGACCTCAGCTGAGAAAGGATTCCGAAAGTTGCTTCCCGCGTCTGTCTGTCCGTATGTACGAGTATGCTTATATCTTCAAAACTACGCAACGGATGTTAATGCGGTTTTCATAAATAGATAGATTAATTCAAGAGGAAGGTTTACATGTAAAATACATGCATAATATAGTAGAAAAACACCGATAATTTTCTATCAAGTGCGACGAAGTGCGCACGGATCCACTAGTGATTTATACCTATATATAGACTAGTACAACGGCAACCAGGATGGAAATGACGACGATTGTTATCAGGCCCAGACCGTTTCCATTTATCGGCAACAATGGTTGCAGTGAACTAGTTACAATTACTCCGATTGTAGTTAGATACTGTCGTCTGCAGCTGCAAGACCTATTGTAAATTGAGACTTAACGACGTGTCAATACTTAGAAAGGTACCATACACATATTTATATTATAATAGACTACCCAATAATTCATTTAATCTAAATATATAAAAGGATAGAGTGACTGACTGACTGATCTATCAACGTACAGCCTAAACCCCTGACTCGAAATTTGGAACAGAGATACCTTTTCTGCAAGTGGGTAAAGCCGCGAGCACAAGCTAGTATTACTTACGAGTATTTTTTTATGGGAACAAACAAGCAGACAGCCCACCTGATGGTGAGTGGCTACCGTCGCCTATGGATATCTGCAAAACCGAATACCAGGGGTACCGCTGATACATTGCCTATCTTTCAAGACTCTGTTCACTTGCCTTTTAAAAGTTACTGACTAATAATAATATCTAACACACCCAATAACAATTTGTGGACATATTATGTAGCGTTTGCAGCCAACTAAAGAGCTGTAGAACAGACTCAATAATGGATATGAAGCTTTAACTCTTTCATCAAAATAAATATAAATACATAAATGTCATAAGATTCAACAAGAAGAAGAATAACAACGTAATAATTTAAATTCTACATTCATCACGTAATTTGCATGAAACTTTTCCGTCATAAATGTATGAAATCAGCAAATTGCTACGAACTCGACTTAACGTCATATTAATGCCGAACCGTTACCAATTCTAACTTGAAACTTGTAAGCGGCAATGCGGCAATAAACCATGGTAAGGGGAAACGCGACAAGTTACTATAACAGTTACTGTGCAAATAGAGAAGAGGCGCAAAATTAAAATATACAACATTTTCTGCTCCATTTGAGCCGGGTCTCTAGGGTATGTTTTGGTCTACACAATCAACAAAAATATCACAATATTTTTCCAAAAACATTGTCAAACTACACTTTTTGTTTGCTCCAACAACGTTTTTGCTTTCCATACCCGATGTGAACCACGTACAACAGACACATAATATCAATATTCAACAAAATCGCATAGAATTTTTTTGAATGTTGCCATTCTTCCCATGTTTTTGTTGACCAAAACACGAGCTGGAGATGCGGCTCAGGGCCTTTAAGGTGGCGAGATGGTCACAGCCAGCTTAGTTAATGGTAAAGGAATATAAGGAAGTTTTTGTCAATCATTGGCAGCATCCGAGCTCAGTGGTCTTGTACATCTAGTTTGTAATCCGGAAGCCCTCAGTATGTGGCAACTTTTTCACCTAGACGCTACCGTGTTTCGGAAGCCATGTAAAATGTGGGTCCCGGCTGTTTCTTATTAGAGTCAAAAGGTGTCAGTAATTAATTAATGTTGCAGGATCTTGGCTACCTTAAATATAGGTAGGACAAGGGTTACCAGTTACCATATTTACATTGTCACGAGTCAAAACACAAATACAATTATTTTACCAGATTATGTGGCTAATCTATATAATATACCTAATTATGTATTAGACCATCCCATACAATTAGATAACGTCACAAAACCTTGCATTTGAAGTTCTATAGGTAATCGTAAAACTGATAAACAAGCGACCATTCTACGGTGTGCTCTGCAGCCCAGAATCTATATATTTTTGGTCACCTTTGAGTTTTTTGGCATGTCTCTCAATCGACTCTAGTGTCTGAAGATTTCTTCTCTTTTTTGCACGCCCTCAGTACCTACGTGCATATTACGCCTACACCGCCAAGCTTCCGCTACCGGTGGGCAAGTGAATCAGTTGCCGGAACAGGCAAGTTTGCACCGGCAACATTAGGTGCATTGTCGCCAAAGTTTCGCCATCCATTTTGTTTCTATTGTTCTACGTGAATCGGCATTGTTGTACAGGATTGTTGTTGTTTATGTGACTGCTGTTCCATAATATGTTTTCCATGGCCCTAACATGTGAGTGAATGAAAGGAAGTAAGGAAATTGTTCACTAGCATCTTGGCAATTGCTAGGGCTCGAATCGATTTCGCGCGAATCAACGCCAAATTCGCTTTTTTGGTCGAAATCGAAACCAATAAGCAGATAGAATAATTTTAGGGTAACTGGCACTGAAACTGCACGTTGCAACTTTCTGAAAACTAGCTTTTTCATACATAAAAAGTAACGGCAATCGAAGAAGCTTTAGTTGTTACAATCGAGGAGTTTCTTTCAAAAGTTGCTCTTTCTGCAAAGCGTCTAAACCCTCCCACACTCTCACGGTCTTAACGCTAAAAGCGATTTCTTCCTGACAACCTTCCAGGGAGAAAAATATTGATATATTTTATACGAGTATATTATAATATGTAGATGTCACTGCCAAAGCCCGAAAAAACATAAGTGCGGCTTCACCTAGGTTTACCTACTTAGGTCTAGCCGGCTGAACCTAGATGTAATCACTGTTGGTAAACTTTAGGCTTTAGCCGCAACATGTACACTAAAATCAAACCAAGCCTAATAGCTACGATATGTTATGTCTCTCTTTAATTAACTCTTACTAGCCACGTTCAAAATCAGTTTTCACATTAGAAACGTTATTAATCACCGAACAGTTTACCCGCTCGAGTGCAATTTAACGGTGGATTTAATTAATGACTGTACTAAATTGAAACCACATGTGCTCGAATGTTTTTGTATTGAGAAATAATTCATTGCTGTTTTCTGATATATCGGTACGTACGTACATTTTAATGAAGTGGGTTAAAAATAAACAAAAGCAAAATATGAACTGCAAGGGTTAACTTGGTTTAAGGGGGTGACTTGTCTTATACAAAACCTTTTTGTGTGGTAGGCCTCTATTATTGCAGAGGATGCCAGGAAAAGTATCACATCTTTGCCAATTATTAAAATTTGTCCACCAAACAGTAGCTAATGAGCAGTCTATACTATATTAGGTACGGACAGCCGTCCATGCACAGACATTCCATAGACTTGTCTTGCTGTCAAGTCAACTGTCATCCCATACATTCACAAAAGTACAATGTATGGAATGACAGTTTGACTTGACAGCAAGACAAGTCCACGCAACGTCTGTGCCTTGCCCATTGGACGGCTCTGTGGCCGTAGCATGACACATGGGATCCCGACGAAACTTCAAGAGTAGAACTGTCATCGCATACATTCTACTTTTGTGAATGTATGGGATGACAGTTGACTTGACAGCAAGACAAGTCTACGCAGCGTCTGTTACTTGTGGGGCTGAAGGGCAATGTTACTCCTTATGTCATGTCAAGATTAAAACTGTCATCCCATACATTCGCAAAAGTAGAATGTATGCGATGACAGTTATGTGTAGTCTCGACATTACTGTGTGGTCCCGCTAAATCCCGCACGCTGTGCTATAAGGCTGTGCTTATGTCTGTTATGTATCCGACAGACCTCAAGTCTGTACTTATTATAATATTATGTATATCTAAAGCTCTAGGTCAAAGTAGAAATTACAAGAAACATAATTAGGTACCTTTTTTTTACCAATCTAAAGGTTTTTTTAAAATCATAATAGTTATTAGATTACAAACGTCCTTTTATTCGTACAAATTGTCGCCTTTACTACTTTAATACAAGCTCCGATTACATCATAACTTTAAATTTAACGTTCGGAAGTGCAGTTTATCCATTACTTATTTTTCTTTTGTAGTGCAATTTTCTCTCCGGGCGGTTCAATAACAAATTACCTCTGCCCTCTCATTTTCTTGGCAAAAGCACTCTTGTTGCGAGTTGAATTGAAAAATATGTTCTTTGTAGCGTTACATTACCTTTTAACTGAGGAAATGACTGGACTGTAAACTCTACTGTAATGTACTGGACTATATTTGTCGTGTATACGAGTACATATTATGAATTTAAAAGTAATATTAAACTGGCTTCAAGACCATTAAAAACTCATGCGTTTATTCAATAAATGAACTCATCATCATTATCATCATCATCATCAGCCTATGTTCGTCCACTGCTGGACATAGGCCTCCCCCATGGCACGCCACTCAACTCGGTCCTCCGTATTTCTTCTCCACCCACCCCCAGCGACCCTCCGGATATCATCGCCCCATCTCGCCCATGGGCGCCCTACACTACGTTCACTACGTGAACTATCATTATTTTGTTATTTAGCTCAACACTAAATACAGTGATGCGTTCCCAAATTAATATCACAGACGTTGGTGAAAAAGCTGCCAGCCTAAAGTGGAACTGGGCTGGACACATCTGCCGCAAGTCTGACAAACTATGGGCCCAAAACACCACAAAGAGTCAAACGTCGCGGCAGGCCCAAACGGAGATGGCGGGACAAACTGGATTCCTTCTGCAATAGCTGGACAACCATAGCCCTTGACAGAAAAGAGTGGAAAGAGGGCAGGGAGAGGGGGGCTTTTGCCCAACTGTGGGACAAACCAGGTTGAAAATAAAATTAATAAACAATGCTAGACTAACTTAATAGAACATCATTTATAGAACTCTTTTGCTAATCAATTTTACTGACAGTGTATGTAGGATAACATGTTTGAGTATACACCCCAATTAATAATTTAATTACTTATCATTATTCTGTAGAATTTTGCTTTCCCTGATTGTGAGCATTACACCCCAAATGCAGCAAAGTGAACCAAACTCGGCGGTCATAAACATCTAACGTAAATAATTTAGCGTCGCTGAGTGCGTGCTTACCTATGTATGTAGCTACAGCTTTATACGTGACCCACAGGGCACCTTCGTTAGTCTTTATAAAGGACACAGGTCTAATGTAGTGGCAGAGACGACGGTTACTAAAAAAATATGTAGGTAGATAACCCTAGTCTAACTAATTAAATTTAAAAAAAAAATTGTTAAAGGTTAGCCTTAAACCACGGTCTCGTGTGATTTTAAGCGACGATGCGGTCGTAGATAGTAGCAGCATAAATCCCTCCCTTTTTTATCGCAGAAAAAAATTACCCCAAGCGGGGGGCGGGGGGCGGTATGTGGGACTCCCCGCTGAAGATGGGCGCGGTGGGGACACCCACTAAAAAACCTGGGGGTGTTCCTGCGGAACGCTATAATGCCGGGGCAGCGGGTACGCCGAAGCACTCGTCCGCGGATAAATCCTAGCTTAACTGAACATCGTGGCGGGACAAGGATCATAATGACCGCTTGGCGACACGGTTTTGTTCAGTGGGTGGTAACTAGCCACGGTCGAAGCCTACCACCAGTATAGCGAGTGGAAAAACCGCACATAACTAATATAGTCATTGGAGCGGGGCCGGGTTTCGAACTCGGTGGTACAGATTTGCATCCGCACCAAGTAACTCCTTGGCCACCACTGCTTTTAAATCTACTTATCAGTAATAAACACACATCAAATCTGTCAAATCATAATTATTATTAGGAAGCATTGATACATTATGGCTTCAACATTCTGATGCTTTGTCTTCATCAAGTATAATGTTAGACCTGTGGAAATGTACATTTTGTGGATCATTTAAATAACTAAAGCCCAAACAGCTACATAATCAAAAGATGCCTTTTGAATATTCCAGATTCAGACTTAAAAAGGTGCTCTTATTAAATAGAATTTAGTCATAATCTACTTTGTAATTTAGTGATATTAACATATTAAATTTAAGCGTCAATATTAAATCTTGTCCCAGTTGAAAACTAAATATTAGTTTTGTTAACCTTTATTAGTTTTGATAGTTTTGACGTACTTATTATCTAGACACGCGATTAAACTACAACCATTATAAATGAGAAAATATGGATGTATGTGTCTCTTTACACTTTAACGACTGAAACAACAGGAATGAAATTTAGTACGTAAGTAGCTTTAATCCTAAATTAAGGGGTTAATAGTCGCTGAGACTCTGTCTCGCTCGCACGATACGACTTATTGTCAAATAACAATTGATAAAATTGACTTTTTGGAAATGTGTTAAATTGAAAATTTAGCTCATATTTTTATAGGTACTATTTTAATAAGTATTCCCAGTTTGCTACCTTAAATAACAACAATGGCATTCTCAATGATATGAAAAATATCTATCTTTAAACATGCCTCAACCATTTTATAAAGTATCAGACTGGTTATATTTTAAAAAATTGTATAAAAATAATTTTCAATTTAACACATTTCCAAAAAGTGAATTTTATCAATTGTTATTTGACAATTTGTTATATCGTGCGAGCGAGACAGAGATTCAGCGACTATTAGCCGCTTAATGTAAAATTATAGGGCGGAAACTAATTAAATATAACATTAATATTATTAGGGTATGAAGTGAGATAAACAAAAAAATACTGACCTTATAAGAACCTCTTCAAAGTCGTATAAAAAAATGTAGTTTGGTCGTAAATATTATAATTTTACTTCTTTCTTTAGTAAAAAAATAGCTGCAAAATAACCAAGCTAATGCTTTAATATTGTATCGCTTTTAACAAAGCAGGAAGCCTCAACAATTGAAATTTCATTACTGGTGCCAGGGCTTCCTTTTGTATCCCGAAATTAGACTCGGAAGGTTCACCCGTGGACTCATTAAAAAATGTTACACATTATTCGTGAAATTTTAGTCAAAGTTAGGTTTTTTTCTGAGTATTTGGTGCAATTACACTAATATTGTAAATGCGAAAGTTTGTGAGTGCGTCTGTTTGTTTCTTCTTCACGCAAAAACGGGTGGACAGATTGAGATGAATTTTGGTTTATAGATAGCTTAGACCCTGGAATAACACAAAGGACAGCAGGTAAAACCGCTGGGCGACGCTATTATAATTTAATAACTGAGACCATTCAAAATTTCTAAAGCTTTTACTCGAAGCTTTGACCATGTGGGAAAAAAATAAGCGGAGATCTACGTCAAAAACCCTAAGTACACCTATGTATAATTTTTGTAAATTTCACCCCAATGCGAGTGAGTAGTGCCTTGATATAGGTCAATCAGTCACTATTTGCAATTTATTTATATTGGCAAGTGAATAGAGTCTTGAAAGGTAGGCAACGTACCAGCGGTACCCCTGGTATTGCAGGTATCCATAGGCGATGGTAGCCACTCACCATCAGGTGGGCCGTCTGCTTGTTTGTCACCTATATAACATTAAAAAAATATATATATTTATTCTTTTTACATAATACTAGCTGCACCCAACGGTTTTACCCGCTGTACTGTAACAGCCTATGTGTTATTCCAGGGTCTAAGCTATCAGTATACCAATTTTTATATCAATCGGTTCACCCATTTAGGCGTGAAGAAATAACAAACATACACACACACTCACAACCTTTCGCATATAAATATTTGTGTGATTATGTATAAATTTAGTAGACAGCTGCTCGCACGATATTGCACATGATTTGTTACCTAATTAATTAATTTATCTTTTAACAGCTATGTGTATGTTATGTCTATTAAATGTGTTACAACTACGCATTTAAATACAAAATCAATAAAGAATGCTGGCAGCATTGCCATTCAACGTGACAATGCTGCCAGCATTCTGGGCACTCTGCCATCTGACAGTGGTTTGGAGCATTTGGATTTTCTGTAGATTGGCTTGTGGCCGATCTGTGGTTAATAAAAGTGTTCTTTACTGCTGTATTATTGTAAGTTTGTTTTTCTCAATAAAGGCATTTGCCACGTTTTAAAAAAATAAAGAAAAGTTTTAAAAAACCTAGTTTAATCCTAAAAAAATCTAAAAAGGTTGGCAGCGTACCAACGCTCTAGATATTGCAGTTCCATAGTCGGCGGTAACTGTTTTCCGAAAGGCGGACCGTCAGCTTGTTTGCCCGTGATAGACATAAAAAATAACGTCCACGTCCTTGAACTTCGAAACCAATATCCACAAGCTAAGATTTTGTTATTGTAAACAGATATAATGACTTTCTTGACTCGATAAAATATTGTGAAGCCAAGATATATGAAGACTATTATTATGTCGAGCATAACTATTAAACATTATGATAATATCTGAAATGGATTTTATGGAAACAAATGTAATATTTTGTCATACTCTAGTAGTAGTAGTCTAGTTTTATTTTTACTTTTATTATTTTGTACAAGCTTTTATTTACTTTCACCTGTATGTTGTCTGTCTGTAATCAAATCTTGCAAATTTAATTTGACCCATTTCCCGGTATTCGATTGAGTTGACATTTTGCATGCATGTATAAATCGGATGTTAATGCAAAATTATAATGACATCGATGATCTGATGATGGACCTGGAAGCCAGCTCAATCGGAAACCGGGAAGTGAGTCAAATATAACTTGCAAATTTTGATTACAGACAGACATACGACAGACAGATGAAAGTAAATAAAAGCTTGTAAAAAGTTTTTTTTTTTTTTTAATGTGATTAAGTAGAAGACGAGCAAGACGCTTTCCTGATGTTAAGAGATAACGCTGCCCATAATCAGTACAGTGTTACCCAAGATTTCACAATTATGTGAAATTCTAGGAGCACTGCACCAACGCTTCTTACTCAAGAGTCATAAGATGTTAAGACTCTTTAGCCCAGTAATTTCACTAGCTACAGTGCCCTCCTACCGGAGCACAGTAATGTTTGCACACTACTGCTCAGGCGGTAAAAAAAGTTGAAGCAAAACGCCTGGTGTGGGCAGTTGGTAGCGCCACTAAGTATATCAACAATAATTTACTCGAAGCTTTTCTATTTTGAGCAATAAAGCGCTTGAAGCAACATTCGTCTCTTGTGATAGTCGACGAACTGTTAGCTCAGCGCGAGTTAGTATTTACCTAAAGACAGCTTGATTAAAGACCCGATACGGGACGTATTCGGAATGTAACACTACCTAAATGCATTCTGCATTTACAGGCTGACGGTTGTTTCTAAAGTTTAGCTTTAAACAAGTGAAATTTTAAAAAAACCTTATTAAAAACAAGCTTTTATTATTATTAAGTATCATAAACTTCTCGCCAAGACGAATCAAATGAGCCCAAACTTGATGGTGTTGCATTGTTTAATTACGAAGTTCCTATGGCTACCTTCCAGTTCCATCATCAGATCAGCTCGATGTCATAAAAATGGGTCCATATTGGCTCGCATAAAATTTTGAGCCCTAATTTAATGTGGCATAACGTTTTTCAGCCTAAACCTCAAAACGCCTAACGTTTTTAGGCATAATTTTTTTGGCCTAAATTTTTCACCCATAATATTGTTAAGCATAATAATATGTACGCCTAAAATTGTTACGCATATTGTTTTAGCGCATAAAATATCTTACCATAATATTTTTCGGCATAATTATATTCAGCCCTAATATTTTTCGACATAATAATATCTAGCCCTAATAATTTTTGGCATAATGATAATATATTATTTTATTTTAGAATTTTAGGAAATTTACTTGGTAATGTATAACTAGGGTACTCCTACATAGTATTAATGGATATTTGCAAGTTTCCACATATAGACCCAACAGAATATTACAAACATATTATGGACAAAAAACAAAAATCATGCAAAGTAAGATTTTAATATTTGGCTTTTTTTAGTAAAGTGATATCTTGCCACAATAATAATATATTACCAACAAAATCGGCAAAATATTATTAATGCTTAAAGAAACGAATTATATAATGATTTCAATGTTCTAACCTAAAATCTAACCTATTCTTTTAGCGGTTGATTGATTTTGTCTCCTCTATAATCCTCTCCCTAAATTAGAAGGTGTGGGTTCATTTTTGGCACTTTGCTGACCGCTGCCATGGCACTCTGGACACTGTTCAAACCAGGGATGTAACGGAGGTAGTTTTATCGGAACCGAAATCGGAATCGGAGTTTTCAAATTTGATTTATCGGAATCGGAATCGAAATCGGAATCGAAATCGGAGGCAGGGTCAGTTTGTTTAAGGACAAATAAAACATGATTTATAGTCAATTCTTTTCATTTTTATTTTTTATTATAAAATAAAAAATAACTGTGAAAAAAAATTGGCATAATTCCAAATAAAGAAAAGATAAAATTAATGAATTTAAAGTTTAATTAAAATTAAAACCCAAAGTAGCGTGTTACATTTGGTTACATTACAATAAATGAACAAAAGCTAAAACAAATTAAATTAAAATGGACTCCAAAAGTAATGTATTGTACTTTATGAACAAAAGCTTTGATGCTTTGTCCCCATCCAATCTATTTCTTAAAGAGTCGTAAGTTAGGCCAGCACCACTAAAAAGTTGTTCGCTAGCTACCGAGCCCGGCGAGCGCGACATGTATGAACCTGTTCGGCACAGGCCGTCGCGCGCCGCCCGTTTTGTTTCGTTCGACCTCCGATTAACATCCGATACTAAAGTATCGGAACCGAAGTCGGAACCGAAAGTGTAATTATAATCGGAAGTTCCGACTTAACGGAACCGGAATCGAAGCTCCGTTACATCTCTGGTTCAAACCTAACCTAACTTATCCGAGTCGACTTTGTGACAGTCAATCTCTCTGGGTGCTTAAAATTGCATTCCTAAATACATCTATAATAAACATAATAATTATAGTTTTATCCCTTAATATAATTATGTAAAATTATGATTATGCCCAAAAAAGTTATGCGAAACATTTTCGGCCAAAATAAATTAGGACTAAAAAAATTATGCGTACTTATATTATGACACACAAATTTATGCTTTACAAATATATGCTAAGAAACGTTAGGGCAACTGACAGTTATGACAAAACATAATTATGTCTCAATATAATTATGGGAAATTATGATTAGGCTAAAAAAAGTTATGCGGAACATTTTCGGCCAAACAAAATTAGGCCAAAAAAAATTATGCGTGCGAATACGCTCCCCATAAAAATATTGCATTGTCATCCAATTTATACATGCACACAAAATTTCAGCTTAATCGGACACCGGAAAGTGGGTCAAATTAAACTTGCAAGATTTGATTACAGACAGACAGACAACAGACAGGTGAAAGTAAATAAAAGTTTGTAAAAACATATCTGCTCTATTTTAAAGTAGATAATTAACCATTTATTATCACACTTCAAATGTGCTTACAAATTAGGTAATTAATTTTACCTAAAATAGACGATGACGATTTATTTTGAGTTTTTTTTAAAATTATAGGTTTGTCTTCGACCACGACCTCACGTTATGTTAAGCGACCATGCGGTAGTAGATATTGGCAGACTAAACATAGGAGGCGGTATAAATCCCTCCCTTTTTTTACCCTGGAAAAATGCGTTACGCATTATCACCCACGCCGGGGGGCGTGGGGCGGTATGTGGGACTCCCCCGCCGAAGATGGGCGCGGCGGGTATACCCATTAAAAAACCTGGGGGTGTTCTGCGGGACGACATAATGCCGGGGCAGTGGGTACGCCGAAGCACTCATCCGCGGGAAGGCTTTACTGAACATCATGCCGAAATATCACATAGACTACTTTTTAGCAGGTGAAACCGTTGGTCGCATCTAATAAATAAATTAAATAACCGAAGTATTTAAACTTCGAGACGAACAAAGTTGACAAAGTCCCAAGTTCATTATTCTAATAAATTCGTCGACCAAACCAATTCCGCGGCCAATCATAACAAAAACAATTTACAAATCTGAAACAAGTTAAAATGGATCAGG
The DNA here is from genome assembly GCA_947507615.1 of Hemithea aestivaria. NCBI lineage: Eukaryota > Metazoa > Arthropoda > Insecta > Lepidoptera > Geometridae > Hemithea > Hemithea aestivaria. The sequence goes on from OX382341.1 coordinate 8,109,881, forward strand.
CGCACTTGGTCTCGTTCGCAAAATGCCTTCATTAGCAACCCCAATAATTAATTTATAATTATATCTTATTTGTTTATTTCTTATGACATTTTGCTACTATGACGATCAAGTAACTTGAAAGGTTATTTACTCGTGTCCTGAAGATGACCAAGTTATATAGCTCGGGAAACAACTTTTTTCACATTATTTGACAATATTCTACTGTGACATTTTGGTACTATGTTAATCTGTGTTTTTTTAATATCCATAAGTTGAGTGTGTGTGACCAATAAGTCCATGAATATAGAAGAATAATAATATGGTGGTAATCGAGAAAGGGGGCGCCTGAAACAGGTTTGGATTAACTGTGTGAAAGAGGATATGCGTGCTATCGTGCTATGGGAGTGGATAAGGATATGACGGATGATAGAGTAGAATGGAGGAGAAAAATGTGTTGTGCCGACCCTACCTAGTGTGGGATAAGGGGAGGAAGATGATGAAGTTAAGAATGTGACTAAACACGCCAGATCCTTTAAAATCTGTATCTTTCTCTCATTAAAGAAACCCACCGCGCCGCTGTAATCGAGTTACCCGAAGGCTGTTGAAGCGAGAAACTGAATTACAATGCTAATGAACCCTTTGCTACGTTATCACATCGATTTTCATCTCGATGATAATTTAAAATGAACTCTGTTATGTTTTATTTTATACTTGTTAAGCTCAGGGCTTTCCCGGCATTGATTGCAACAACTAACACGGGCAATTTCGCAACATCCAAGCAATTAGCTGTTCCATATTATATCTAGTGCCGAAAGATTTTTTTATGTAGGTAATAATAGGTTACTGTAAGTGGCTACAGTCGCCTATGGATACCTGCAATACCAGGAGTACCGCTGGTACGTTGGCTTTACCTTCAAGACTCTGTTCACTTGCCTTTTGAAGAGAATATCAAGAACTTTGTTTTTTTTTTATTCATTATAGGTTAGCCATTAATCGTGATCTGGCGTGATATTAAGCGACGATGTGGCCGTAGTTGGTAGCAAGCTGAACCTTGAAGACGGGATAAATCTCACCCTGGCTTTATTGGACATCATGCCGGAACACGTACATAATGACCACCTGGCGACACGGTTTGTCTATAATTATTATTTAGTGGGTGGTAACTAGCCACGGCCACGCATCGGCCACCAGTAAAAGTTAATTTTTGGTTGTAGTGAGCCTAGTTGCAAAAAATTTTCCAAAGCTAATTGTTGCAATAGTTTCTGTAATGTTTGTGTATTTGGGGTGCACGGGTAGTGGGGTCAACAGTCTTGTGCGAGCCGTTGGCGAGAGTGGACGTTTTGGCCCTAGTTGCTGGTGACGTAACGAGCCAAGTAGTGAACCACTATTTACTCCTGTGTTTGTACGAGTATTACCGTTTCTATCAGTAAAGTACCTGAGGCCTGAGACTAACTTCAGTGTCTGATGGAAGTCATGTCATTTAAGCCACAAGAACAATAAACCCGCATCAATTTTTAACGAGCAACGCTAAAGAAGTTATTTCAAAGGATTAAAGAGATATGAGCGAATCGTGACAAAACTTCTATGGATTTACTCATTCGTATCGCACGTATGAGAAAATCTTATGAGTCTGTTCAGAAATGAATTTTCCTTCTTGTACTAACTGTACTTGCTGTTTTGCTCGTGGAAAAACATACTTGTATTATGGAGTACATAATATCTATGTGCCAAAATTTAACTCTGACCCTTAGTGTAAAATAAATCAGTCAAGTTAGTATGTTTCACTTAAATTCATAAAAGACTGAATCTTACAATTTTATTACACCACTAAAAATGGCCTGTGTGGGTTGCAGAGTTGCAGGAAATTTTAGTTGTAGTTCAGTTGTAGGCGTGGAGAGGACACAATCATCCTTATTTTTATTTTCGTATTTTATAATATTAGTAAGATTAGCTGACGCTCGCCACTTCGGTTCCGTTGAAAAATCATTTTTTATCTACATTACAATATCTTGGTACCCAATCTCAACGGAATCTATTCAGCGGTTTGAGCTGTACGTTGACAAATTAATCAGCCAGTCACTCATACTTTCCTTTTATAAAGTTTTAACAAAAAAAATAGTCAGTTCTAAAAACTCTATATACAGATATTTGCGTTGTGTGCGCTGGTGCCTTAATTGGTCAGTCAGTCACACTCTCCTTTTTACACAAGATTTATGGTAAAATAAAATACAAGAGATATTATTACAAAATAAAACTCCAGCGCCTTCCAAAACGTATTAAAGAAATACCTCTACATAAGTAGGGTTAAATTCTTTTTGCACCTCAGTAAATAAAAATGAATGGGGTTGGTTCGAACCTCACCGAGGAAGGGAAGCGTTTCGTTACGGGTATAATGGGCCATTTGATTGCTATAGCTTGTTATAAGCTTTCTTTGAGACTTGGTTTCATCTAATCGCAATTTTATTTTCTTTTTTTATATTGAATGCTTGGGATGGTGTTTATTTAAGTTTATTTAACCTATTTGGAAGGGAATTTTTCGTGTACGAATTTCCACTGTTTTATAAATTTCTACCAAGAGGGAAACTTCTACAGATCAACTAAGAGATATACTAAGATGGTTTTGGCTATCTTTATGACTTAGAAGAAAAAAATCTTTGTGCTGATTTTTTCCCTAGAAATGCATAATATTTATTTTGTCTTTCGTAGATATTATAATACCACTACATTGTATTATGTTTTGGCATTATTGAGGCAAAACACGTGTCAACGTCACTATCTTTTTCGGCTTAGCAACGCCGGCTGCAGTTTTTGGCGCCATCGTTGTTCGTCCCTTAAGAGTCTACTAAGTTCCACGTAATCGCTTAAATAACACCACCTCTTAGTTAATAATCCTTAATGCATGCATATACTTGCATTCGGTGGTGGAAATAATACTTATTATTATATTAGATAGATCGATAACTCTTTATTGCACACAATAATTACAAACAAAACAATTAAAAGAACATCATATTTTTTATATTGATATCGTTTGAACTCCTCGCCACTTCTTAATCTTAGTTAGACTCACAAACTAGAGCGGAATTTACAATAAACATTAATATTTAATTAATAAACGTTATTAAAATGATCCATCTAACCTATAATAACTATAATAACCTTAGCTAACTTATAATATTGATTCTCAGAACTGTTGAGTCAACAGAGAGCCGTTGTATCAAAACTAACCTCGACGTGCCGAAACTTATCGCTAAATTGATAAATCACGGTTATTGAATTTGGTCGAGGATATTAAACAAATATATTTTCCTTGGGGCGTATTTACCTTTACCCTTCATCTGTGTAGTTAGATCTTGAAACTACAACGCTACGGAAAGCTGTAGTGATACTCATTATACAGAAGTACCGGGGGTACCGGCGGGGGGGGGGGGGGGGGGGTTTTACCGGGGGTTTTCTACCGCCTGAGCAGTGATGTGCAAACATTACTGTGCTCCGGTAGGAGGGCACTGTAGCTAGTGAAATTACTGGGCTAAAGAGTCTTAGCATCTTAATGACTCTTGAGTGAGAAGCGTTGGTGCAGTGCTCCTAGAATTTCATATAATTGTGAAATCCTGGGTAACACTGTACTGATTATGGGCAGCCGTTATCTCTTAACATCAGGAGAGCGTCTTGCTCGTCTTCTACTTCATAACATAAAAAAAAAAAAAAAAAAAAAAAAAAAAAAGTATATGCCAGGGAGGGATTTATCCCGCCTTCTAGGTCTGTTCTGCTACCATCTATAGCATCGTCACTTAACATTACGCGAGATCGTGGTTAAAGACTAACTTTAAAAAAAGTATAATCATAAGAAACTAATTAAATTAATTATTAAAAATGGTTCAAAAATGGTACAAACAAATTTAAACTCTACATACAAATCCATTTCAGAGGTTTAAGTAATAAAAACTATATTATCATATTCCAAATTTTCACCCACCGTGTGTGCATCGAAAAATCAGGATTTAGGGCGTATTCAAACCTGTGTGATATTTGCTACCACCTGCGGTGCCAAAACTATACTGCATAGAGAAACCCAGTGCCCTATTTTTCATTAACCGGTAAAGCGGGAAATATCGCCTAGGTTTGAATAGGCCTTATTTCTACGCTGAAAACCTGTGCTTGTCACAAAAGAGTTTTTACATTGCATTGTATAAAACTCAATCACAAAATTTGTTTATTCAAATAGGCTACAATTAGACACTTTTACAAATCAATTGTACATTTTTTTCTATTTTAATACTCTACCGCTCGTTCACAAAGCACGTCTATGAGAAGAACGACCAAGAAACTCATATCCCTATAATGCGTGAATATTTTCGCCAAGTAGCAACTTCTCAGTTCTTTAAGTATAACTCCACTATTACCTAACACCTGTTATAACATTGTTACAGGGCATTTCTGAGGATCCTGTGCGTGTGCTGCCCGAGAAAGTTGCGACGCAAGTACCAACCACAACTGAGGTTCAATAAACAGTCGCAGGTAAATTAAACTGTTCCACATTACCTTTGTTTACATCTTCAAGGGCTCGGTTAAAGGTGTCTCACTTAGTAAGATGGCATGAGATTGCACGGTATAAAGTAAAAATGTTTTACAAGGGGGTCAATAGTCGCTCAAATAATTCGTGTAATATTCACATCTGCTATTTATCTACACCAGAATTATTTTGTAACATTTAATGCGAATAAACAAAAATAAAAATATTACATAGTGCTGCTCGCCAGTTCGGTTTCTTGAACTTGGCTTGACACACAACCGCGTGCCTTTCTTTCAATCCGTATTTTCAGTCGTAACCTCCCTCCACTCTGCAAAATCTTTTTCGAGGTTTATACAAAAAAGGTTTGGATGAACTGTGTGAAAGAGGATATGCGTGCTAGGGGAGTGGATGAAGATATGACGAATGATAGATCAGAATGGAGGAGAAAAACGTGTTGTGCCGACCCTACCTAGTGTGGGATAAGGGCAAGAAGAAGATATTGGTAGGCTCGGCCGTGCTACCACCCACTGGACAAAACCGTGTCGCCAATTGGTTATTATGATCGTGTTCCGGCATGAGGTTCAGTGAAGCCAGAGAGAGATTTAAAGCGTCTTGTTGGTTTGTACATTATCAAAATATTTCCGGTATACTAAAAATATTAAATTTGTTGTATTGCCAAAGTATGAAATATAATATTAACCAAATTCATGCGAAAATAGGATGCTGCTTTTCATGTATTTTGAATTCGCGCGATGCTTGTAATGAACGCTTTAAATCTTGCTAGCACCCGAATCTAGAAATGAATTCTTCGGCTATTCTGTAAAAACTAATCTGGCTTGTATTTTTCTAGTTATACTTATCCTTACTTTAAGATTAATGAAATTCAGGTTAAGTGAAGCTTAGTAGCACTCACAAATTATAGCGAAATTCGTACAGAATACTGATAGTTAATAATTATACTGCATAATATTAAGATAATAATATTCTGCTCTCGCGCCATCTTTCCTAGTGAGCGCCGACCTTTAATCTTGCGGTTGGTTTGCGCTGAATTGCTACCAGTTCTCTTTGTTTTATGCGCTTCATGATATTGTTTTTGAGATTGTACCTCTATTTCTCATTTTAAATTTTAGGATTCGAAAGAAAATCAGAAACCGCGGTGCCGTACTAAAAATAATTTCATAATTTTACTTTCATATGCAATAATTTTACAATTATTATTTCACATTTAATTCGAAACGGTATTTAACAAATTTTTCATAATAAGTTGAAGCTTTTTAAATATATTTTGTGTATCTTTAATTTCAGTTGCGTACCACTCGGCGTTATTATTCAGCGAGCGAACTACAACTACAAGGGATTCAACAAATCCGACATAATTCCTGTGAACAGACTTATATATAGCGAATCTATTTTATAAAATCGCTCCCGTTTCTTATCCAAGTGCCTTTTCAAGTATCTAAAACCGAAAATCTTAAAAAAACCTTAAAAAAGTACTTTTATTAGCCACCATTGTGTCTTCATCGTGATCTTTAACATAGATAGAGGTACGTTCAAAGAATAAATATAGCACGTACTCGTATTGCACCATCACTTGTGTGTGCTCTTCGCGTCTAATTTTTTTTTTTACCACGAGTCCTATTTCCATCTAACGCAATATTCTATGTGAAGCTTAATTTCCCGCTCCTCTTCACTTCAATCGACATACATATTGCATGTAGGGAGGGACGTTGACTATTATTTATCCGTCACGTAGACATATTTAAAATATTGGACACGTATTTTTTTCTTTGTAAATTTGGTAAAAAACGTGTGAGATACAACGTACCTACTAAATTTGTTTCGTGACGTAGCGCGTGCTCACCAAAAACCAACGATCTTAGTAATGTTTTTTTACAAACTAAAAAATACGTTTATAATATTTATTATTATTTAAATAACGGATTTGTTTACCTTGTCAACATCCCTAATGACACGTGCCGACAACATTTCAACGCTCAAAATATTTCTATCTTCTTTCAAGAATATCACCCACGGCTGTATCGTCAGTGGTTTAATCGTCGTTTTGCATGACCCGATTGTCTACTGAATTCATTCGTTGCGTCTAATTAATGTTCATCTCCCTTATTATTGATGTTCGACGGTACCACGCAAGCTGAATGCACGCAACCTTTGCTTCAACCCGACCCGATTAATCAACGAAAATATTTGAAAAGTTATTCCCGATACGCTCGCCCATTTCACGATAGACGAGAATTTCTATTCCGTTTCAGATAATATTCATTTTCCAATAGGTTCGACAGTCGACAGCCACCCCGCACTCCCGAAAGCAATCGAGATTGGGACAGTCTGTCTCTTGATTTAATTCTCCCCGTATTGATTCAGGTTGCCGTTTTTGCCGCTCTCATTATAAATCCGTGATTACTCTTGCCGGTGTCTATTCAATTTCTGTTGTTTTCGGAAGATATTTAACGAGATTACATAAGATCTATGGGGCCTTTGCTCTATAGTGGGCTCAAAGCTCATAATAATAGCGTACATAAGATCTGTGAAAATTGAACTACTAAAATATATTAAATTATTATGTCTTAATATTGATAGTTGGTTTTGTTTCGCAGTACCCAGTGTCTACGATGATGTACTCGTCGGTGTCACAGCACGAGATGTGTCGTTTGTGACATCAGGCCCGCGCGGGCACCTTCCGTGGTCCGCGCGGCCGCTGCTCTTGATGCAAAGAGCGCCGCTCGCTTCGCTCAAGACGAGCCGGGGCGAGCGGCGACAACACCTGCGACCCCTTCAGACGCAACATAGAACTAGCTTCTTTCGACGAACCTCTCCCCTCTGTCGAGCGCCTCTGCTGTCAAGACTCAGAGTCCGTCAGCGAAGTCAGCCTCGACAGCGACAGCAGAAACCCCTCCATCAAACGCAACGGCAAAAAACGAGTGACTTACCAAACCAAAGCCGAAGTGATCTCAAGTTAGACGTACTAGTCATGTTCATGATTCAAATTCAATCAGGAGCTGTGATTTATTAGCGTGTACAGTAAGTTTTAATGTATATACAAAGCCTAGTACAGGCACTGCTAAGCGACACATAGATCTTTATTGGTATAAGATTGTGCTGAATACATGTGGTAGCCTCGAAGCTATGTTCGAACCCTCCCTTTGAGCACCGACAAGGCTCGCAGTTCACGGTTGAGCGACTCGTCCCGAGTGGATAAACAAGTTCATAAGCTCACGTCTCCAATGTCTGTACAAGGCTTGTTCCTTAGAGCCGGTGTACATTAAGCGTTCTGAAACGAGCGATTCAGTAACGCGCGCTTTATGAATACCTACCGTCTGACACTTGAAATATAGTTGCATGACTTTTAATAGGGTGTAGTTTACTAATTCTGAAAATCTTAACCAAAAAATGATATGAATATTCACATTTCAGAAAATTAAATGGTAGCGTGTAATCTCACCATTATATTGCCTATTTTGCGTGATGTCAATAAGTACTGTTGTCATATTTTTATTAACGAAAACTATAAACTACTAAAATTTTTACGTTCCCAATTTAATTAAAGCTTGAAAGGTCTATCAAAAAGCATTCATGCACGCTTTCTTGACCATAGCCTTCAACAGACCACGTTATTTGTAAAACGCGCGTTACCAAACCGCTCGCTACAAAAAGCTCAATGTATACTAGCACTTAGTTCTATCTAATACACTATAAGGGAAGAAAAGCGCTTCAAACATTTGTACAATACTCACATAAATTAATATTTAGATACAGTTGAAATGTGTTGCATAGTTATGTGTATTCTATCATGAGCGTATATTATTTTTGACCTAAAATAGGCATGGCGACAAAAGAAATGTTTTTGTCCATAATGTACATTATATTAAAAATATTTAAAATATTTGGATGGCTATGGAACTCGCTACCATCCTCAGTGTTTCCCGAATGCTGTAACGTGGGATTATTCAAATCAAGAGTGAATAGGTTCTTACTGAACAAGCGTGCTACAACTTCGACTGCATCGTCACTTACCAACAGGTGAGATTGCGGGTTGATATTTTCTCTATAGATTGCGGTCACGCTTGTTTAGTCTGGTATAAAAAAAGTATTTTTTCATGCAAATTTAATAAAAAATTATAGCGCCCTAAAGTTTCAGAGGAGTGACGTCACTAGTAGGTACAATTTGTACCTAGTTGTGACGTAGCGCGTCTCCCTCCACAATTTTATATTCGTTATAATATATCAGTCAAATTCAATGATATTGACTAACAAAAAAATACGTACCGAATATTTTTTTGTTATTTAAATTACTGACTAATTATATTTTCATTTTTTTACCTTGTCGTCATGCCTATTGTAAAAATATAATATTGTGATATAGTTGAGGTCTAAGCATTCCTTCCATCATAACCTATCTTAGGCATTTTAATGTACCTTTAAATGTAAATTGTAATATAGTATTTATTTTATTGTTGTTAATGTGAATTCATTCCATGTATAAAAAAAAATTAACTAGTTACTTTATACATATATTTATATTATGCCACACTTGATGCAAATATTCGCTAAAATGTCAAATTTCCAAACAAAACTAATTTTTAACTTTTTGTATGAAGATTTAGATACTGCGCGAAAAAAATTACGCCAAGTAGAGTGTCTGCTTTAAAGATCTACGAATATATAATAAGTCAGGAAATGTAGCTCGACTCAAAAAATGACCCAACTAAAATTGTACAAATATGCGAAGATTAAAAATTATGCACGTTCGCAAACCAAACGGTGATCTCTTTTCTCTGTATTTCGACCAATCATTGATCACGTCTACTTGTAGTCTGCTTATTGATTCGATTTGATTTAAATGTCGTTTTGGCCCCTTTTTTGGTATTTTTAGTTAAGACTTTCTGACTTATTATTTATTCGTGTTTATAGATTTAAATAGTAAACCCTTTTTTTAATAACCTGATATTTTTAGGTTTCTCACTTCGGTGACTTCTGATAAAATAAATAATTTTGTAAAAATTTGCTATTTTTGTAGTACTGAAACCATATTTAGGTAGGTACCATTTAAGATTACATTACATCATATTAATAAACGCTCTTTATTTTGATGGCGATCAATCTTTATTTATTGTTAATAATTGTTAAAATATTTAATTGTTACAATTACTTTAAAAAATACTCAGCAAAAAAATGTAAATATAGTATAATTATTAAAAAATCCAATTAATCTACCTTGACTGATACTGTATATTAAAATCGATGTTTAAAAGTATTAATTATTAAAATTCAATAATAAATGTAATCATATATTGTAAAATAGTTCATACCTTTATGATTGCGAATAAAATACATAAATTTAAACAAAACTTAGGTAGAAATCGTCCAGTTTTAAAATATACTGTTCTGTTACTTGCCAGGAACATTACAAACAGCGGAGAGGTGCTTTTTAAAAATGGATGAAGTCTTCATATGCTTAGTAAAACTAGCTGTGTCTTGTACCTCATTTCTGACTTATAAAAGGATTCAAATTTATCGGAATATTTAATTCAATGTATTCATGTATGTTTCTCTATTTTAATGTATCATCATATTATGTAATTTGATTCAATTTAATTTGATTGATTTAATTTTAAACTTGTATTTAATTATTTTATTATGTATGTATTTAGATATAAATTTTAAGTTATTAAATTACTAGAGTATTATATTATGAGAATATGGCCTCTGGCGGAAATAAAATGATAATTTATATATGATTTAATTTATATATTTACATAAAATGTTTATGTGCACCGATAACTTGAAATTGTGTAACCAATAGGGATGTTGGCAAAAAATATTTTTTCCATCAAGTTGATTATTTAAAAGTATTGGACACATATCTTTTCCTTTATAAATTTGATAAAAAAAACGTATGAGATACAACGTACTAAAGTTGCTTCATCGTGACGTTCCGAACTGTCCGAATTCGGGTAAATTTTGTACTGGATAGTCCACGTCCCCACCCAATAAATTATAACCGTTAATCTCTTTTTTTAACAAACCAAAAAAGATGTGTTTAATAATTATTGTATTATTAAAATTACGGACATTTTCTTTTGACCTTGTCAACATCTCTATTCGGGAAATTATTTAATTGGAAACAATAGACTATGATTTTCATTAAAATTTTATTTGAACAAATTCCAACATATGAATTAATAATTGTTAAAATATTTAAATATAGATCTTGCCCGCGTTATTAAAAATGAGCTGAAGTCGGTTTATTTTTATTTTAAATCACTTGTCAAAATGTATAATATAATAATAAGAATAGGTATGATCAATATAATTAATTTCTCCCCATGCTTCACTAATTGACATCTACCAGTGTGCCTGTCTCTTATCTCAATATATAAAAGGAAAACGTGACTGACTGATCGACTGATCCATGAACGCTCAAACTGCTGAACGGATGAGGTATTAATTTTAAATACTCATAAATTTTATGAGTAAGACCTCCGCTATGAAACAATTTTTCCACGCGAATGAAACCACGGGCATATAAGCTAGTGTACTATATAACTATTATTATGTGTATAGGAGTATATAGTTCATTCAAATTCATCCTGTTTAGGTATATTCCCAATTAACAAAATCTGGTACTATAAAAGACCTAAGAACGTTCATGATTAGCACTTTAATCCTAAACGTAGATACAACCCCGAATAGGCCCTAGTTTTATAATTTATTTATTCTTTAAATGTTTTAAAATTATAAAGCATAGGCATCTTACGTGATCCATCGTCGACCGCATTTTCACTTTCCATCAAGTGGGATGTGGTCAAACGTAGGCCTATCTCGTATAAAAAAAAAAAAAGCCTGTCACGGTGATAAATCAGCTCTATAATTAAAATTTGAAGGAGATAAGAATCACATTTATTACATTAGTAGAATTTTACTAATATGATAATAAATATGAAAGTTTGTAAAGTTGCAAGTATTATAGATGTATATTTGTTCCTCTTTCATATCGTAGCTGAGTCGAAACGTCGAGGTTAGTTTTATTATGTGTTTTTGTAAAACTAACATTAAAATAATAATAAACCAAGCAATAAGTCCCGGCTAATAAAATTAACATGAGTTTAAATCGCGAAAGTATTTTTTTTATGTGATGAAGTAGAAGACGAGCAAGACGCTCTCCTGATGTTAAGACATAACGCTGCCCATAATCAGTACAGTGTTACCTAGGATTTCACATTATGTGAAATTCTAGAAGCACTGCACCAACGCTTCTTACTCAAGAGTCATAAGATGTTAAGACTCTTTAGCCCAATAATTTCACTAGCTACAGTGCCCTCCTACCGGAGCACAGTAATGTTTGCACATCACTGCTCAGGCGGTAGAATAACTGGCACTGTTAAAAAGTAAAGGTGTGGTAAGTTGATTAATAGCAGATTTTTTGAAATATTAATACCTATCAGGATGAATTTGCTATACATAATAGTATTGTAATGTAAACTATCTATGTAATAAAATAACGCTATTTAACTGATACCGGCACCAATATGGTTCTGAATCATGGTGTAGTGTAAACAAATTAATAGAACATTAAATCTTGCAGGTAAAGCTACGAGTCTAAGCTATATAAATGTAATCCTATGTTTTAGTTAGTTATCCGATTCGTTCATTTTTAGATTAATCTAATATACATTTTTCTAACATCAAAAGTTATACTTCTTGAAAATTGCTTTAGCGAAAGTTTAAAAAACTTATTAAAAGTTTCTACTAATTCTGGTCTCAGTTAAATAGACGTAGACCCTAACTCTATTAAGGCTCTGTTTCCACGAACGATAATACAGCGTTTCTAGTTTTTGTTTTAATTTTAAAAACTTTCCTCTTGCATTGTGGAGGCAATCTTATTGAGGTCACATTTTAAATCTGTTGCGTAGTTCAAAAGTTTTAAATCTGTTACATAGTCTGTTATGTGTCTGTCATGTGTAATCATGATGCTTACTATCGAGCACTCGTATTTTTTTCGAGTTATTTTATTCCATAAAAAATCCTTTAATACTAAATAATTATGTGACCCATTTTAATGTAAGTTAATCCAATACCAAAATAGTATTAAAGTACATTACAAGTAAAAAATACAAATTTATTTATTGGATTTAAAATTGCAAGCAATTAAAAATGCATGCATAGGTCTATACATCATTCATTTATTATGACTAATACAAGACAATAAATACAAGAAAAAGCTGAAAGGTGACAACTATAATATTAACGCCGCGTGTCACTCGCTCATGGAAACAAGCCCTTAGTAATTGTAATCGTATTTTGTATATTAACAATCCAATTCCATTTTACTATTAATTAGATGTACGTTTCCAAATTGTGAATAGATAATAATGTAAAAATAACTTTGAAATGGGTTGTCGTATCAATTTATATTAAAAATATATTTTTTCTAAAATTGTTTCATTTCAAACCTTGATATACTTCTTTGTGTGCCAAAAACACAAGAACTAAGTAAAATGGCAAAACAGTTTTTTTCTATTAGAATACGTAAGTCTTCAATAAAAATATGCGTATATTTTAGTCAATCCGATGGCTATTATTAAGCCCACGATTTCAAAAGATTTATAGTGCAGAAAGTACCTGGTAGAAAATTATATCATATGATTTTAACCTGAAGACAGTTTGGCTTGGAAAAGTAATAAAAAAAAACAATGAATAAGTTATTTTACTTACAAGTTAAAGTAAGTTTAGAAGTTACTCTGCAAAAAAATAGTAGACAGTATTTTTGTTTTAATGTTTTTGATAAATTAAAGTTTTAATAAAGGCGTAGGTACCAGGCCGACAGGAAAGAGATACCTACTTGAAAAGATTTTTGGGATGTGTTTCCCAGCAGTGGTATAGACTAACTGAAAAAAAGTTTTAACCACAGATGGGTTATATTATAAAGTTATCGGTGTGAATAATGGCCAGTTCACTCAGCTCTGTAAATACCGTCCGGTGACTATAATGTCCCTTGTAACAATAGTAGGTAATTATACCCCATACAATGCATCGAGAATATTCCGACATCGAGCTACGAACCGCTACGAGCAGCTACGAGAGCTACGGGCGTAGCAAGTGCTACGAGTTTTTTTTTTGTACTTTTTAATGCATGTCATAAATTTGCGCTGGCTTTTATGTTTTAATGTATTCCTATAAAGACGGATTTTAATGCAAAAATGTGGGTTTTGCTTTTACTTCGACCCTAAATACGAATTAATTGTAATGGTGTTTAAATGCGCCATACAAAATCAAATAACTGTTAAAAGCTATGACGAAAATAAATATTGTCACAATAGTCACACTGTTGTAAAAACGTCATTGCTTGGAAGATATCGCTATTAACGATAACGCCGACAACAGAAATCAAATGTATTTAATATTGATTTTTTTTTTTAATATATGGTGTTTATTAAAGTGTTATCTAACAATTGACTTTTTGGACGACTTTATTTTTTTCAATCACGGTCTTCAATAAAGAGTTATCTGATCTATATATACCTACCTATATCACAAACATATCTCAAAGGAGTCAGCTAAAAAAGGGCTCCGGCTCAATCAGATAAGCGGCTACGTCGGGCGATTTCTTTGGCTCTGATTTGAGGTCCTGATAAACGTACAGACACTCGTACGTGCATGAAATGTTGAGAGCCTCTGCTTTAGTGAAGTTGTTTATCTATTCAGACTGTAGCCACTTCTTGGTAGGCTTCTTTCAGGTCCAGTAGAAATCTGACATACCATACTCAATAATAGTAATATCATTTTTTTTATAGCAGACTAAACAAGCGTTTGACCGCAATCTCAACTGTTGGTAAGTGACGATGCAGTCGAAGTTGTAGCACGCTTGTTCAGTAAGAACCTATTCAATCTAGATTTGAACAAACCCACGTTATAGCATTCGGGAAACACTGAGAGTAGTAGCGAGTTCCATAGCTTCGCCGTTCTCATAATTAAAGACAAAGCAAATCGCTTCGTCCGAGCTGTTGGTATATTCACCATATTCATCATATTTTTATCTTTGTAAATAAACGGCATGAACTCACTTGTATTTACACTGCTATGCGAGGCGGTGATGCCGACGCGTAACCGCAGCTACTCCCTGAAGAAGATCCTCGTACAGGATCGAAACGGTCGGCACGAAGCCGAAGTAATAACAAGTGAGTTTATGCCGTTTATTTACAAAGATGAATCTAAATACTCACAAATCATATTTTTAAATTTAGAAACGGCTGGGATATATAGCAAATTTTAGTTTTGAAATGTTGTCCTGATAAACTTAAGGATAGTCGTACGTGCACGAAATGTTGAGAGCCTCCTAAATGTTGAGAGCCACTGCCTAGAGATTGTTTATCTATTCAGACCGTGCCCACTTCTTGGTAGGCTTCTTTGTCACTATATTTCCCGGTCCAGTGGAAAATTGACAAACCATACTGAATAATAATATCTAGGGTCAAACGTTGAGACCTTAACTTAGTTAATAATATCTAGGGTCAAAGTTGAGACCTTAACTTAAGTAGTTTACCATTTTTTACGAAAATGGTAAAAGAAACTTCCTTGCTCTTTAGAGATGTTTACTAAAAATGTCCATCAAGTACATAATATGAAAGATAATAAAAAAACATTAGTTACCTACGTATTTCTGTTCAACCACAGAGGACTCAACCATAGAGTGCGCATTACAGCAGCCCCTTTAGCATAGTAAGACATTGACATAAGAGTAGCCACTCGAAGCCCACTGTCAAGAATAAACTAACATAGGTATATCAAGACGCCACTCTTGCTACTCGCACTGTCATTGCATAAAATTATAGCTACTCCCAATGTCATTGTGCTCTTACAAACGTCAATTACTCTTGATAGTGGGACGGGAGTTGCTAGTCTTATGTCAATGTTTTATATGCTCGGGCCGCAGTGGCCGTAGCATGACACATGAGAAAAAGACTAAATGCCTGAAATTCATTCATTACCTAACGTTAGGTACATAGAATCGAATATAGTTCTTGACGGTGCAACTTTATCCCTTGGCATGAATATAGATTCTTAGATACAATGGGGTAATCATATTAATGTATTGTCAGGGAAATTAAGCTCTGCAGCATATGCGGTTTATAAAGTCAGGCAACTATCAGATGTAGCTACAGCGAGATTAGTTTACTTTGCATATTTCATCAGATCAGATTGATGCTATAATAATATTGCATTGTCATCCGATTTAGACATGCATGCAAAAATTCAGCTTAATCGGGAACTGGGAAGTGGATCAAATTAAACTTGCAAAATTTGATTACAGACAGACAGACAACAGACTGGTGAAAGTAAATAAAAGCTTGTAAAAACTAACCCGCCCACATTTATTTACATGGCCTTATCTAATTGATTCCATCACAAAGATATTTACTATTCCGTAAGTAAATCAGTCTCTTGAATAATTCACAAACAACACATTGTTTCGGAGACGTCGGCCGTCGGCTTTCGACGAAAAACTCTATTTTGTTGCCATACGAAATAAAATATTAACTAGAAGAAGTTTCATTGAAATATAAAATTAGCACCCGTAGTAAGCCCGTATTGCACATAAGCACACGTGTTGTAATGTAGTGTGCTGCAATCGCAATGTGAAATTTCATTATACGGGATTAACGAGTCGAGGTATACTGCAACAAGACAGGTTACACGTTTTTGGAAAATACCCTAAGAGTAATGCATTACAAATACAACATGGCTGCCCAGCAGAAAATAATAACGTGAGTACGTGTCGTATTTGTATAGAACAGGTTGTGTTGCAGTTTCATGTCGCCAAGATTACTACAACGCCAGCAACATGTAACGACTGTCTTTTATATGTATCTCACAATTGCTAGGCATCATGGTGGGCTCACTATGGGGGCATCACTAATTTTTCAATCTAGCTCAGTCTTGCAGTTCTTTCGTCCATGTTTGTTACATTGATTCGCCGTGATAGGGACCTTTAGTGGAGGAAAATACAATCACTTCATGAATACCGAATGCCTTATAGTGAAAGCTGATTCATTCTACGAAATTACTGCGACTATAGTATTATATTAGTTTTATTTCCGAGCGTTATTGGAAAAAGGGTATATACTGATGGTAATTATTTAGCTTGAATCTATTCGTATTTGGCGTCGTAGCTCATCTTTTATAGTGTGTAGTCGTGCTAGAAATTGTGATGTAAAAATATTAACTAATATTTCAAAAGGAAACGTTTTTACGAATTTATATTGAAAAATAATTCGTCATATCGTGCGAGTGAGAGGGTTACTATAACCTATTTCAGGCTCAAAACTACTTATAGATGCTTTACATATAGATCAATATTGTAGCAACACCCTGGCAACTACTTGTTTCATATTATAGCTAAATGCTGTTTCATATTATAGCTAAATACATCAAATAGGCCTTAAATCTGCACCAATAAAAGTTCGGCAGCGGTCATACAATTGCTGCACAGCAAAGCACATTATTTCTTTGTTTGTTTGCAAATACAAGTGGCGTATCCCCCAGTTTCACACATCTCGTTCTAATAAACGCATGTATAATGTAGTAATTATTTGTTGCACAATGCCACAGTGTAATATTAAGTGGTGCACTGCATCACAATAGCCGATGCTGACGCAAGTCTAGTCTATAATTACCGTGCTAATTGATAACATAACTATCGAATAGGTAGTGTAAGATGCCTTTTAGTCCCATATCAACCGTTTAGTACACAGTCTGTTTTTTTTCATGCAGAAATATGAAATTTGGCACAAGGATTTCTTATGTCAAAATAAGCCGATTAAGATCGGTAGCTCAAGGTAGCCTGCCCTTACTAATAACTTCCAAACATTATATAATATGCGACCAACTTATATAAATAATAATATGTGTACGAGTAAGTAAAAACAACTCGGCTTACTATGCGCACATCCATTCTTTTTTTACAAACTTAAATTCAATAGACTCTTACATCCACGGTAAAATAGCAGTGCAGCGTCGCAGCACTTCGGG
This sequence comes from Hemithea aestivaria, assembly GCA_947507615.1. NCBI lineage: Eukaryota > Metazoa > Arthropoda > Insecta > Lepidoptera > Geometridae > Hemithea > Hemithea aestivaria. The sequence continues at coordinate 8,127,420 of OX382341.1, forward strand.
ATGAAAGTTTTAATTGGCTCTGTTTCCGTAACTGTTATAGGTAATTGAGCATACCTGCGCTGAATTACGAGTTTCTCGTCTTGTCATCAAAAGAGGATTGAAATATGTGCGGCCTTCTGTTTCATGAACTTTTTGCAGTGCATTCTGTATCAGCCGACCGATAAAGCCCATTACACACGTCGCTATATAGCGCTATAAAGCATCTTATAGCGCGGCATAGCTTCAGTACAAATCGGCAACCGTCACACACGTAGCTATAAATGACATATAGCGCTATATCGCGCTATATTTTACAGTTAATGCGTAGAATCCGCCATTTTTCATTTTGACTAGGTGATAAAATGACTAAGCCGATTTGTATTACCGAGACAAAAAAAAACAAACTCCTATTACCTACGCGATATATTAAACTAAATAGTAGCAAATGTTTAACCGCTGTGTAACAAATTAGAAAAAAATGTTTTTTTATATATATTAAATATTTTCTTGTGTTTGCAGGTCTTTTTGTTAGCATTACGAAACAAAGTAATATAATTTGTATTTTAAATTTCACCTCCTATTTACTTGTAATAGGAGCTCTTTTTATGCATAATGATTATTATTTGTCCGAATAACTTAGACCTCTGAATACCTTGCAGTAGACTTTCGCTTAACCGGCTAAGTCATGTTACAAAATGGCTACGCATTTTTTTTAATCTAGTTCATATGGGATTTGCCAAATTGTATGGTTTTACAGCAACATGTCTGTTGACAATGTCAATTTTGAGTCTTATACAGGATGTGTAAAAAATTCATGATTTTTATCTCAAATTTTTAAAAAATACATACCAGGAGGTTGCCATGGTTTTTTTTTTTATAAAAGTGATTGCCAGTTAAATCTGTAATAATGCAAACACATTGTTTCAAGGGTTTTGTAGGTACCTCTAAAGAGAAAAAAAAAACAAATCATTATTTTATAGTTTGTCTAGACATTTTTACTAGGAAACTGAACGTTTGGAGTTCTTCTTGTCCTTGTCATATTGCCTATTACTGGGAGTCATGGCCCCTCCTTTGGAGGATTTGATATCTGATGATAGATCGCTATCTGGAGCCAAAAGACAACAGGACAACAGCAACTTCAAGGGTGGTGCGGATCTGATCTGACCAACGCATCGGACTACGACCTGAGTCCGCTTTCCTTTGATTTTCCGGATGACAATGAGCTTCTCTACCTATGCTATTTGGCCGATGTAGTCGAGAATCCTCTGATAAAGTCGGTCAAATCCAACATGAATTGATCTTATTTGATTAACGTAAGTCATACTTTTAGTAAACGATGTTAATTTAGAATAAAATTTTCTGGATTTTTTGACGAAATTTGAAACGTCATTTTTTTTTAAGTTTACCAGGAGCAGATTTGAAGGAAACCAAAATCTAGGAAAAAAAGAAACATCCTTTATGTAGAAAACATTGTCAAATTCATTTGTTTAAGTGGTGTTGGGGAATCATTGGAACTATATGCAATCAAAGTGATTGAATCTCCGTTCCTACTTCTGGTACTCCTGGTACCTAATTCCTAAAAATATTAACAAGGAACTAGCTTTTAAATGATGAAAAGTGGTATGTACCTTTAACGAGTGTGCATATATGAAAGTGCATAGGAAGGAGAAATAAAATAGACCCCGTTGTCGTGATTTTCTGTTTAGCAACAAAATCTCCAAAACCTGACGGTTGGTTAATTTTGATTGGCTTGTTTATAAAAAAAAACTCTTTTTTAAGACCAAACCACCTTAAAATCAAGAGAGAAGAGAGAAATAAAGCGAAAAATATATAAAGCGTTTTCTTTTAAGAATTCTCGGATGCTGCTTTCTAGCGCAAGCATAAACAATACAGTCCAATTTCTCGGATATAAAGATGTACAGTACAAGTCCTGCATAGATGCAATAGATATAAATAGCAGATAACCACATGAAATAAATACGTCTAGTGAAGCAAACGTACGAATGTGATTTGCTTTCGAACAGGAGAAATGATTTGGATACGCAAACTCGATCACCTGCTCGCATTAAGAACCACTTTGAATTTCTTCCAGTTAGACTGCGTTCGTTTTCTGCTTAGATAGGATATGTGAGTCACTTGCATGCCTATGTACGTAAACATACATGCGCCTATGTACATGCAATAACGCTCATCCGAAATCCTGATAAAGTTTTACACAGTCACCGTAAAATAAATCGGTGGTAATATAAATAACATACATTATCATTTTATAGGTTTTGATATAAAAATATTCGACTTATTAGTGCCTATTACTATTAATTATGTACAGAAAAGTAAGGTAATAAGATTTCAGATTATTTTTCTTATTAATTTCGATTAGATAAAAATAAGTTGGTTAGTTTTATCACTAATTTATGACGATTTTTAAAAACAGTTACTTATTGTATATATTAACACTTGTATTTCTTTTAAACAACGGTTTTCAACTTATATCATTCATCGCAGGAGGCACAAAGTGGAAATTGTGCATACACTTATTAGGTAAGTAAGACTGGTGATAATGCTATATTTTGGTAACATTGAATTGATTCGATAATGAAGCCGTAAAGTAGCAACTGGAACTCCGTGAAGGTTATAGAACAGTTGAAGTATAGCTAACATATATTAAAAAACAATCTACATAACATGAAAATAAGTATATGATAATTATTTTATGAGTAATTTTCACTTTACATTAATGAAACTTCAATAATTATCATTATTGTGTGGGATAAAAGAACAGATACCTAAACTATTAAAATACGTATTTATTCGTAATATATTATGTTATTAACATTTTTCCACACAAGTATATGGCAACTCCAAATTGCACTTGTCCGTTTTTATTTTTAAATAATATTTTTTTTTATATATTTTTTATTAATATACCTATTCTACTCTAAACGCTCTCAAAGAAATTGTTGACAAGTTATTCCAAATATTTGAGTACGTTTGTAAATATGAAAAAGTAATGTTAATAAAGTCACTTGATTGGATTTCAATGATCGACTCAAGATTCAATCACAAAGAATGAACTATTAAAAAATATAGTTCCGATCAGTAACCTGGCCATCACTAAAAATAATATAGCAAGGTATAGCGAGGTATAGCAAGGCCTTGCTATGCGATGCTATATGGTACCAGGAGTCATATAGCAAGGCATAGTATAGCGTCGTGTGTAATGGGCTTAACCGATGCGGAGGGTTTTTTATTCTCATAGCGCGTACCCACCCATACGGAGGTACGGGAGGGTTAATGTGGGTTCTAAATTTTAGAGTGGAGACCGCTTCTCGACACACGTACCTAGTGTGAGGCGACGATATGCGGGATATATACACGGTGACTGGTAAATCACTTAAAAGCTTCAAGGATATGATAAATTATATAATCACATTATGTTTACAATTAACAAACAAAGACAATACTAATACATTTAAGAGAAAATCTTATTTGAATTAATTCGCCATGTCCCAAACAAAATGGTTAAACTACTGGCGAACAGCTGACGCAGGTAGGTAAGTAAAGCTACATACAAAGTAGGTATCGACAACACCGACAAAGGACGCGATCTGTGACGCGACATAGCTACGCGATGCTACACACTCACGTGATGTTAAGCGATGATGCGGCCGCATGTGGTAGCAGACTAAACCTAGAAGGCGGGATAAATCCTTTCCTGGCTTCACTGAGCTTATTTTCCTTTGCTGGTTATCAATACAAGCCGCAATAGAAATCCGCAGTAAAATTAAACCCGCGAAATAACAAATTGAATTTTAAGACTAAAATACTCATCGATGAAAGGAAATACCTTAAAAGCGTCTAAACGCGCGCGCTCTGGATAAATAAATTAGGCTTAGTAACTAAATAATAACTAAGTAGGTAGGTATGATCCGTTTTTCCTTCATACTTTACCTGGCTTAGGACAGGCAAAAATACCAAGGTAAGTGGACAATGACATATCAAAGAAATCCATATTAATCGTTCAGATATTAGGTACATTATTACCTATTTATTATCGATACCTACCAGCTGACCGAATATGCCGCCACAGGTTAGATTGTAGCGCGCTACGACCGCGATTTGTGCAAATACCTACCGCATCGCAAAAGATTTTGAAATGTGAATAAATAATAATGATTTTGTAATATGAATTATGTTCTTATTTGATATTTTTTGTCAAAATTAGATAGGTAGGTACCTATTTTTACGAATCGTGGACTGGGTACTCTGTTTCAAGGTTCTAAGTTTTAAATGCACGTCAAATTAAAACCGCAATAGAAAGCCACGCTAGTCGTAGCTTTCTGTAGTTTTCTGTAGCTTCTGTACAAGATAGCCGGTCGGCTGGTAGATTTCGATAAAGTACCTACGTAAGAGGGCTACAAACTTATTAGGTACCGACTATGACGGTGATTTTTGCGTATACCTATTGTTTCCGCCGGGAGGTCTGCGTTATACAAAATTACAATCGGAAATCATGAACAACGGAACAGAACCCACTTACCGGACGGAGAGCCGCCGACCGCTCGTGTCCACCTCAGGGAGGCAGGTGGCAGGACCACTTCCACGATAATTGTACAAGAAACCACTGGCTCAGAGGTGCCGGCACACAGTACACACTTAGGGGCACACCCACGAGACGCGTTAAAATTATACGACGCAGCGTGCTTCTCGCTCGGTAACGTTCGGACGACTGACGTTCGCGGCGGCGATGCGGGCGCGGGTGCGCAGAGACGCTTGTGGCGGTGTGGCGCGGGCGCGGGTCGGCGTGCCACAAAGGGCGCCGGTGCGGAGTAGCGGGGGATAGGCGCGTGTGAATCGGCCCGTTTAGATTACAAATACTTTATAGAACACATAGGATATTTTACCCAAAATTTAAGTACCTATTTTTATATTTTTTTTAGAATGAGAATCGTTAACTGAGTTCCCTGTTTTAGGCTTCTAAGTGATTTACCAGTCACCGTGTATAGCTGCAACCCGCGGTGTTACCCGCTGCAAAATTTTCGATGGCCGAAGATTTTGGCCAAGTGGGGTTACGGTGAAGATTTTTGCCAAGTGTGAAGGATCACACTGGAATTGCACGTTTAGGCACGAACAACTCGAGAAAACTTAATTTTTACAGAAAATAAGATAGAGGCTATGGCGCCAAAGCCTCTATCTTATTTTCTGTAAAAATTAAGTTTTCTCGAGTTGTTCGTGCCTAAACGTGCAATTCCAGTGTGATCCTTCACATAAATCTGGCGACCGTGTCGAGAACAATCAAAATTGTGGACAATTTCAAGCAAAAACTGCAAAAAGTGCAATCGTCATAACGCGTGCGTGTCCGCTGTGCCAAGCCGGTTGGTTCGACCAGAAAAGTCGCTATTTCTACAAAAGTACGCCACACCGCAGCCAAGCCAGTGCAGATAAGTGCCATTCCTTTGTTCTTTTCCCGTTTTTCCATCTATTTTGAGCAAACAATATCAGATAGTAGATCGTACATTCCGTTACAACATTTAAATTTTCGAACAATTTCAAATTTTCTTTTCGAAATTTCTACTATTAAATCGTATTTAAACCTAGTAATTTTGCATAAAAACAGTGTACCAGTTATTCTTTTAACGTGCACTACTATATTTTCTGAATTTCGTAACGTATTTTCATCGAAATCATGAGTAATCCAAGTGAACAAAACAGATCTGATTTCTCTCAAGATTTACAGACCTTACTTATAAAACGCAGTTCTATCAAAGGCCAAATTACCAAATTCAAGAATTACTTGTCAATTTTAACAAAAAAATCATCATTAAGTGCTTTAGAAGCTGCTGAACTTAATATAAAATTGTCAAAATTTGAACTCCTATGCAACAAATTTGATGAACTGCAGGGGCAAATAGAAATATTAAACTCAACTAATTTAGACGAAGAAATTGATGAGCGAGATGATATTGAGCAGCAATTTGCTAGTAATATTGCTTTAGCTCACACTTTAACAAAAACTTCAACGGCCAAGACAGAAGAGGAAAGCTGTGGCAGCTCCTCACATACAACAGTCCAATGTAGCCATAACAACGACATAGGGTTCAAGCTTCCACAAATAAACATTCCTAAATTTGATGGCTCATTCTTCAAATGGCTTGACTTCAGAGATACCTTCATTTCATTAATACATAAAAATGATAGAGTGTCAAATGTTAATAAATTTCACTATCTCATATCATATTTGGAGGGTGATGCTGCACGAGTCATAAGCAACCTGGAAGTGTCCAGCTCTAACTATGATGCAGCGTGGATGTTATTGTGCGAACGGTTTGATAATAAGCGTCAACTAATCAACCACCACTTAACCTCTCTATTAAACATAAATGCATTCACCAGAGAGTCTGAACGATCCCTACGTTTTATGGTAGACAATGTTATGAAAAATTTAAGAGCTTTATCAAATCTTAAGCAACCTACTGAGCATTGGGATGTCCTAGTCATCCATATAATGTGTTCTAGGCTAGACAATCGAACGTTAGCTAAATGGGAAGAATACAACAATTCACTAGAAGATATTCCTACTATACAACAATTTTGCAAATTTCTCACAAATCGTGCGGACATTTTAGAGTCCACGAATAGGAATAAATCTGAACCTACTAAGACTTCCAATCCAATTCAGAAGCGGCCTACCAATCCGGTCAAGTCTTTTGCTGCTACATCACAAACAAACAAATGTGTAGTCTGTCAAGGTGATCATAGAATTTATGACTGTCCTATATTCAAATCTAAAAGCGTGGAAGATAGAAAGGCTGAAGTCACAAAATTGAATCTTAGTCACAACTGTCTTCGCTCAGGGCACTTTACCAGAACTTGTAACCTAGGACCATGCCGTACATGCAAGCGTAGACACAACACCTTACTTCACACAGATACACCTGTGCAGCCTTCAGCGGCAAATTTCAGTGATTGTGCAGACAATGAGTGTCAAAATTCTTTATCAGCTTTTTCCAAACAACATAGTGAAGTTTATCTGTCCACAGCTCTCATACAAATACACAATCCAGTAACAAATAAGACTGAGCAAGCCCGTGCTCTTTTAGATTGTGGCAGTCAATCTTCCTTTATGACTAAATCCCTTCAGGAAAGACTATCCTTAACTCCAAATCCTATTAACAAAATCAACATTATTGGCATAGGAAATTCTACATCCAATCAGGTCACTGAAAGCTGTCAAGCAAAGCTATCTTCTTTGCACAGCTCATTCAGCATCAAGACCACATTTTTAATCATGAATGAATTGACAGGGGAGTTACCAAAATCATTCATCAACATATCTGCATACCAACCTTTGTTGAAAGACCTCCAGCTTGCCGATCCCCAATTTTATCAGCCGGCAGAGATAGATATCCTGCTAGGTGCGGACATCTTCTGGGAAGTGCTTGGTTGCGACCAGCGTTCTCTTGGCAATGGCCTACCCAAACTAAGAAGTACGCAATTCGGGTGGATTATAGCGGGTCCTATGTACTACATCAACAATTCAAAACGAGCTGACAAGCTCCAATGTCATCATGCTATAACTAAAGAATTTAATTCTGATGATGACCTAAACAACCAAATTTCCAAATTCTGGGAGCTGGAAGAGCTTCCCCAACTAAAATCTTTAAGTACCAGCGAGCAAGAGTGTGAGAACCATTTCACCTCTCACACCACTCGCCTATCTTCAGGCAGGTTCTGCGTCAAGCTACCCCTGAAAGAGTCCCCACATTGCTTAGGTGACTCCTATAATCTAGCAAAGCAAAGGTTTCTTGCGCTAGAAAAGCGTTTCCGCAAGAATCCCGAAATGAAATCTCAGTACACAGATTTTATCAAAGAGTATGCTGACTTAGGTCATCTCTCAGTAGAATCAAATCCTATTCCTGATGATGCCTATTTTCTATGCCACCATGCTGTCTTCAAATCTGACAGTGAAACCACAAAAACTAGAGTAGTTTTTGATGGGTCTGCTCCGACAACCTCTGGATTTTCTCTCAATGATATACTCATGACTGGTCCCAATGTCCAAGATTCTCTTGTTTCCATTTTGATTAGGGCCCGACAATATAAATATGTCCTAACTGGGGATCTGGCCAAAATGTACAGACAAGTAGAAGTACATGAAGATGACCGCAATCTACAATTAATTTTGTGGAGAGAGAACGAATCTCTTCCTATCCAAACTTTGCGGCTGAACACAGTCACATATGGCCTAGCCAGTTCTAGCTTTTTGAGCACAAGATGTCTTTGGCAGATAGGTGAGGAGTGCAATGACCCACAAATCAAAACCATCATACAAAAGGACTTTTATGTAGACGATCTTTATACAGGCTGTGATTCTGAGCAGGAATTAAAACACTTGCTCACTTCTGTATCCCAAGCATTAAAGCAAGGTTGTTTTGACCTGCGCAAACTAAAAACAAACACTCCATCCATTCTTGAGTCTGTCATATCAGATGCAAATTGTGATAAAGTGATAACTAGCGAATCAGCCAGCACCCTAGGCATGGGCTGGAATCCTAAATCAGACTCCATAAATTTCACTTTCAAAATTCCTTCAGCAACTAATGTTATCACAAAGAGATCCATATTATCCTCATCATTCAAAATCTTTGACCCCCTGGGTTTGCTAAGTCCCTGCATAATATTGCCCAAGATGTGGATTCAGACCCTGTGGCTGAAACAATTAGGGTGGGACGACCCCGTACCTAAAGATATTTCGAAAGCTTGGTTGAAATTCTTAACCACTCTACCAGCCATATCCAATTTAAATATCCCCAGACAAGTGTTACTCAGTGACTCAGACCAGGTAGAGTTGCACTCCTTCTGTGACGCCTCTCAAGTGGCATATGGTGCCTGTGTTTATGCCCGAAGTGTGGACTCCAACAACAAGGTCCATGTCCGCCTTCTGTGCGCTAAATCCAAGGTTGCACCCATTAAGGCCACCACCATCCCGCGCCTAGAGCTCTGCGCCGCTCTATTGGGTGCCAAGCTATGCCAGATTGTGTCATCATCCTTGCGCAACAAGTCAATTCAATTTTACCATTGGTCTGACTCAGCTGTGGTACTAGGTTGGCTTCACACAAGTCATCGTGACCTGAAAACCTTTGTTTCCAACCGGGTCTCTGAGATTTGTGACCTAACTAATCCCAATTCATGGGGCTATGTCCCAACCTCTAAGAACCCAGCCGACATGATATCAAGGGGTGTATACCCAAGCCAAATTGAACAGGCGGATTTGTGGTGGTCCGGTCCAGAGTTTTTACTCCTGCCGGAGACTGAATGGCCTATCCTAAACTCTACAGCCAGCAAAGACCTACCCGAGCTAAAGTCCCATGTAGCTGCTCCTTCTGAGCCCATAATTAATTTTGCCAATTATTCCAACTTCAATAAATTAAAACGAACCTTTGCCTACATTTTAAGATTTTTACACAACACTAGATTTCCCAGAAACAAAAATGTTTCAGCCTTAACTGTAGATGAGTTAGACAATTCATTTTGCCACCTAGCTCGTATTTCACAAACGCAAACATTTCCCATAGAATATGGGCTTCTCTCAAAAGACAAATCGTTAAGTACCAAATCTAAGTTGCTATCCTTAGCACCATTTTTTGATCCAAAGACTAAATTAATCAGAGTTGGAGGACGTCTTGACGCCTCTGATCTTCATTACAACAAGAAACATCCTATCTTGTTACACTCATCAGATAGGTTCACCCAACTATACTTTGAATATATGCACAAACAAAATCTTCACGCCGGTCCGCAATTATTACTATCATTGGTCCGCGACATTGTATGGCCCATAAATGGCAGACACCGAGCCCGCCGTACAGTGTTCAATTGCGTTGTGTGCCGACGTCATAAAGGCAAAACGCTTCAACCCTTAATGGGAAACTTGCCCAAACAGCGCATCACTGTAGATTACCCCTTCAATACAGTAGGGATTGACTTCGCAGGTCCTTTCTACATTATAAACCGTAAGGGTCGAGGCTCAAAGGTCATTAAATGTTACCTTTGCTTATTTATCTGCCTTCGATACAAGTGCATCCATTTGGACGCCGTGAGTGATCTCTCCAAAGATGCTTTCGTAATGACATTTCGCCGATTCGTAGCCCGCCGAGGCAAGCCATCTGAAGTCTTTTGCGACAACGGCCGCAACTTCGTTGCTGCCGCTAGGGAATTTGGCGAATTTATTAAAAATAATCAAAACTATTTATCAGAATATGCCAGTAGCGAGGGAGTCAAATTTGTATTTTCTCCTTCCTACGCACCTCATTTTGGAGGAATTTGGGAAGCAGGAGTAAAGGCTGCCAAACATCATCTCAAACGGGTTATGGGCAACTGCCATTTAACTTTTGAGGAATTAAATACATTGTTTGCTCAAGTAGAATCCATCCTCAACAGTCGTCCCTTATGTCCCCTTTCACCATCACCTAACGAGACCTCCGTTCTTACTCCTGGGCACTTCTTAATTGGGCGATCTCTAACTGCGCTGCCATCACCGCCAGTTGGAGACCTAAAACCAAACCAGCTTCAACGATATACTCGCTTGGAGCAAATGCGGCAACATTTCTGGACACGCTGGCAAAAGGAATACTTGTCTGACCTACAACAACGCACAAAATGGAAGACAAATGGTTCCCGCCTAAACATTGGAGACCTAGTGCTGCTCCAAGACGACTCATCACCTCCATTATGCTGGCGCCTGGGCCTGGTGGAAAAGCTATACCTGGGTCCAGATAACATAGCAAGAGTCGCCGATGTCAAGACAAATACTGGCCGCCTTCGGCGCCCCTTGACACGGCTGTGTCCTCTACCTTCTGCCGCCGACCTAGAGTGGGAGGATGTTTACGCGCGACTACACCCTCCTAGATAATAAAAAAAAAAATAACAACAACATGCATCAATCAATGTCACCATGTGCAAAATGCAGCTGTCAATGTCATCGCTGCAACCAATTCCGGCGGAAAACCGGCATAACTCTCTCCGTCAAGCAAGGTACTATTGGCGCCATAGCCTCTATCTTATTTTCTGTAAAAATTAAGTTTTCTCGAGTTGTTCGTGCCTAAACGTGCAATTCCAGTGTGATCCTTCACACCAAGTGTGGTTACGTTGAAGATTTTTGCTAATTTGGTTTACGGCGATGATTTTTGCCAAATGGTGTTACGGCTAAGATTTGCCAAGTGGGGTCGATGGTAAAGATTTTTTCCAAGTGGGGTCATTGTCGAAGATTTTGGCCAAGTGGGGTTACGGCGAGGATTTTTGCTAAGTGGGGTTTCGGCGAAGATAGCTAACTTCACCGAAAACCGAACCGAATAAGAAACCGAATTTGGAAAAAATGGAAAATCGAAATAAATTTGGCAAATGCTAACTTCACCGAAAACCGAACCGAATAAGAAACCGAATTTTGAAAAAATGGAAAATCGAAGTAAATTTGTCAAATCCTAACTTCACCGAAAACCGAACCGAATCCATGTGTATTCGGTTCGGTTCAGTTCCGAATTAAAAAATATCAACTAAGTTAACTACGAAAAAAAAATGGAAAATCGAAATAAAAACTTTGTTTACGGCGAATATTTTTGCCAAGTTGCGTCGATAGCAAAGATTTTGGCCAAGTGGGGTTGATGGCGAAGATTTTGGCCAAGTGGGGTCGATGGCGAAGATGTTGGCCAAGTGGGGTCGATGGCGAAGATTTTGGCCAAGTAGGGTGGATGGCGGAGAAGTTGGCGAAGTGAACAAACTAAAGATCATTAAAATCGGTCCAGCCGTTCTTGAGTTATGAGTATTGAAACTTTTAAGAAGTACCAGGATATCAGAAACATTTAGGAGATGTTCGGGTCATTTAGTGAGATTTCGGTTAAGATCGGAATTGACAATTGCGTCATCAGACGTATTCGAATTTAAAAAAAAATTGTAAATCTTTTTTGACAATAAATGACAAATGTCAGACTTCACCGGAATTTCACGAAATGAGCCGAACATCTCTTCATGTTTCTGGTATCCTGGTACTTCGTAAAAGTTTCAAAACTCAAAAACGGCTTAACCGATTTTGATGATCTATGGTTTCTTCGTCTTCTTCTCGACTATATGCATGTTAAAAAATTATGTACGAAAAAAAATAATGAAAATCAAAATAAATTTGTCAAATCCTAACCCGACCACACCATGACCACGCCCTGACCACACCACGACAACAACCCGACCACACCATGACTACGCCCTGACCACACCATGACCACACCATGACCACGTCATGACCACACCATGACCACGCCCTGACCACAACACGACCACATCACGACCACACCACGACCACAACCCGACCACACCACGACCACACCATGACCACGCCCTGACCACACCACGACCACGCCCTGACCACACCACGACCACACCATGACCACGTCATGACCACACCATGACCACGCCACGACCACAACCCGACCACGCCACGACCACACCATGACCACAACCCGACCACACCACGACCACAACCCGACCACACCATGACCACGCCCTGACCACACCATGACCACAACCCGACCACACCATGACCACAACCCGACCACACCATGACTACGCCCTGACCACACCATGACCACACCCCGACCACACCACGACCACAACCCGACCACACCATGACCACAACCCGACCACACCATGACCACGCCCTGACCACACCACGACCACGCCCTGACCACACCACGACCACACCACGACCACACCATGACCACAACCCGACCACACCACGACCACAACCCGACCACACCATGACCACGCCCCGACCACATCACGATCACAACCCGACCACACCATGACCACAACCCGACCACACCATGACCACAACCCGACCACACCATGACTACGCCCTGACCACACCACGATATTTATTATTTTAAAAGATAAATAACTCTTTATTTGTACAACATAATCAAGTAAAATTTACAAACACAAAACTTAATGCTAACAGTAGGTTATAGTACCAATTGGCGGCCTTATAAAAGCGGCGGTCTTTTAATAGTTTACTATATACATTACAAAACTCTTCATTGAGATCCACATTTACAGAATAGACTTAAAACTTAAACAATATTAAGGTCCACAATCTGCACAACACGTCTTTCTCCTCCATTCTACTCTATTCATATCATTCCATCATCACAAATCCATTAACTCATCTAGCATATCCTCTTTCACACCGTTCATCTAAACTTTTTAGTGCGTCCCCTTCCCGAATTACTATCACACACACCTATTATGTTATAAAAATACCCATTTGTTTACTCTGATAGTGTTAAAATAACAATTCAATTTGTGTACTGTTTTGCATAGGTACCATCCATTGCAGTCGACACTCACCATTTAAATTGCCGCAAATTGCCTTGAGTGCCTCCAACGATGCTGGGATGAATAAAAATAATTCAATAGTGGAGAGTTTATTTTTAACTTCTATACTCTTTAAAGTATTTTTCCGAGAAACGAGAAGTTAAAGTGACTCAGGCGTTTTGTAGACAGTGCAATAACTATTTATTGCAGCAACAAGCATTGGCAACTTTCCGACAACTAGTTAGATGACTCTTTATTGAATTACTAAGATATACAAAAAAAGAACACAAACAGTCCGACCGAAACTGGTTTTACGGCCGAAACCGAAACCGAATGTTCGGCCGAGGCTTTAGTTTCGGCCGAAACCGAAACCGAAACTCACGTGGTCAAGTAAAAAAATCTTTAAAATAATCTGAAATTTGGTGCATTTTACCCATTATTCTGCATTAATTAGGACATGAAATGGAAGCACAGCATAATATTAAGTTTGTTGTATGAGTTGTAATATAAAAAATATATCAATAATATTTTTAATTTTTTTAGGCTTCCGTGGTCAACAAGGAAGCCTTATAGTTTCGCTTTGTCTGTCCGTCCGTCTGTCCGCGGCTTTACGGAGAAACTATAAGTCCTAGAAAACTGTAATTTTGCACAGAGGAGGGCAATGATTAGGGTAAGAGAACGGTTACAGAAATAAATAAATTTAAATCAATTAATTTAGGGTAAAACAACAACCAAACCAAACCAAACTTGTAAAATAGGGATGATATTTTTTCTGGCTGATCCCATCATTTAGGGTATTGTTGAATAGGTATTTTAATGAAGGACATGATATTTGTAAGGAAATTTTTCGATTTAATGATCCATTTGAAAGATATTCAAGTTACTTTTTTTTGGGCGTCCCCGCCCTCTAAAATCTAAACTCTAGCTTTCAAACACTGTTAAAAATCACGAATATAGTTTCAACCATAAAGTTTCCAGGAAAACCATAGCGGTTAAGATAGTTTTATAAGTTTTAAAGATATCGTTGATGAAAATTAAGGCAGTAGATATACGATTTGCCAGTTTTACGGAAGCCTACATTGCGCGTAGTCTGAATAGCGCTTGGCCTATTTATTTAAATTAAGTTCTTATAGCAAAATGTTTATCAGTTATCAATTTTGATTATACACAACACTAATTGTTACTGTTTCATTAACCCCTTGATCCAGGAAAAACTTCCCAGTTCAAATAAAAATTAACATCTATTTCTAACTTCTTTAAAATAAAGCTCAAATTCGCATGCGCAGGTGCGGCTCGATTGAGCCGCTCGGTGACATACGGGTAAAATACTAAGTATTAGTATTAGTAAAATACTAAGTATTAGTATTTTGAAATCTTACTAATTAATACTTTGGTTTGTACCTATTTGTACTTAGAAGAATCATCAATCTCTTTTAGGTACCTCTATATAATAATAATAATTACTAAAATTGCTATTACACGCTTAGTTCCAGTCTCAACAAAGATAATATCAAATCACACATTTTTTTTATACTAAATAGGCCTACGTTTGACCACATTCCACCTGATGGAAAGTGAAAATGCGGTTGACGATGGATCCATGACGATGGATCACGTATGACGCCTAGAAAGGTACCTATTCACTCGTGCCTTGAAGATACCCAAGTTGTACCGCTCGGGAAACACAGATGACGGCAAAGTGTTCCTGTAGTGGAGAGATAGATTAAGTACCTATATATTGTATGACCTAGATTTAAGTTAGTAATAAATGCATCTTTGAACGGAACACACGTGTTTTGTTACTCCTCCTATCGCACCCGACTATACATGGCGACCCTTGCCATACGTCGGCGGTGCGCTAGAGAGAGCGCGTCGCGTCGGCGGACATTACATAATCGTTTTTAAATGGACATTTTTTTTTATGGACGAAGTGGTTGGTGAAATTTTTTTTAACAATGTGCAACTCACGTATTGAAAAAGAAGAGGTGTTCATTAATCAAAATACAGCGGGGGACAACAGCGCCCGCTTAAACCATATCAAACAACAGCTGGACATCACCCACGTAATGACCATCGTCATTTTAACAATCTTGGGGCTATTGGCACTGTACTTCGTATATAGAAAATACAAAGAAATGCACGCTGGCTGGATGGAGCAGCAGTGGCAAAGAAATTTCATGCAGCAGACTATCAACCGGGCGCGGGACTCCTTCCGGGCATACCGTCGCGAGCGTGCTGCCCAGCAGCAGCAGGAGGAGCCGCAGCTACAACGCGAGTAAACGAAATAAACGTCCCTTCTCAATAAATAGATCAGGTGTGAACTATTTGGTGTTGAACAATTTTTTTGCGCATCTCCCCTCTTTTTCATTTTATATGGCGCAATTTCCCAATCCTCCGACCTCTTATTTAATTTTAATGATTATGCCCTCCCGTCCCCAACAGCGAGTGAATAAAGTGGCGGAATTTAATACGTAATTAACAGTGAAAGACACCTTATTATTGGAAGACGGATGGCCATCAAAGGAACTCTATATTATGTTTAAATGGACAAATGGACTATATTATTTTGGTAAGAATTAGTTTAGTAATATAGTTAAATGGAAAATGAATTTTTAGTTAATTGTTTAAATGAATTAAATAACATAAAGAAATATCTAATTAAAGTTGGGCCAATACGAAGAAAAAGCAGTAAAAGTTGTTGTGAAAAATATAAAGAAGCAGATCATTTGTATGCGAATTATGGAAAAATAAGTATAAGTATTAAGAAGAATATAAAGAAATATTCAGTAGGTCAAATAGAATTAATAAATAGATTAGAGAAATTAATTGTAAGAACTTATAGTGAAATAAGAGAGCTTTTTGCGCAACAAAGCGAAGGTACTAGTAAAATAGAGTCAAGTAGTAGTAGTAGTAAGGAATCTGAAGAGAGTAGTGATTCAGATAATAGCTTTAATTCAATAGGAAAAAGCAGTGAAACTTTAAAAATGGAGAAATTTAATTTGCGTACCGCAACTTCTCTTCTACCAGAAATGACGGGAGAAGAGAAGGTAACTAAGAAGTTGATAGATGGTATCGAGCTTTATTGTACTATGTTAGATGAAGAAGATCAAAAGAAGTTGACAAATTTTGTTTTAAAGACGCGATTAACGGAAAATGCTAAAATGCGGTTATCGGGATCGTATGCTTCATGTGCTTTGTTGATCACAAGTATGAAACAACATTTACTAACAAAAAAATCGTCAACGGCATTACATGCTGAACTTATGAAAGCTCACCAAAATAATACATCAATCGAAAAATTCGGACAGTATATAGAAAAAATAATGGTTGATTTAACTATATCTCAGGCTGATGACAAACCGGAATCCTTTGAAGTGTTGCAACCAGTTAACGAAAAAATCGCAATTCAGCGGTTTATCACCGGCCTACGAGATAAAAATTTATGCACTATTTTAGCAGCACGTAATTACGACAAGTTGAAGGATGTAATCCGAGCGGCTAAGGACGAGGAACTCACGGCGCTCAGCGGGCAGGCGCAAAACGCTATGTTCGTCAGTAACAGGCGAAGAGGTGAGTCCTTCACAGGATATTATAATAGGTCACGGGGTCAACGAGGCCGGCAATCATATGCTCCGGGAAGACGAGGCCGACAAAACACAAACACAGCAAACACAAACTATCCTCAGACATCGACATATACACGAATACAAACTGCAGCGAATAACTATAATAATAGTAACAGGGCAAGGTATCAAGGTCAAGGCCGTGGTATGTATCGCGGACCAAGACACAATAATGGGGTGAGGTTCGTGACAGAGGAAGGCACATACCAGCCTTCTTCCGACGAGACACCCGACAATACATGGCATGCAGATAATTTGGCAACATATTTTCGCAGCTAACATATTTGCTTTCGAACCAAACACAATATCATTATCAATAGTAGATAGTTCCCACACATGGATAGTTGATACAGGAGCATCGTTTAGCGCAGTAAAATATGATATCGCGAAGCGGTGGAACGTTCCGATACATGAAGATCTCACGTACGTTGCAGGAATAGGTGGTACGATACCGACGCTAGGTTACGCTTATGTTACACTGAATTGTGGGAAATTTCAATTTCAACAGAAATTTTTTGTTATGAAAGATTTACCATTTACCCCTGATGGCATTTTAGGGTGCGACTTTCTTACGAATAATAGATGCATTTTAGATTTTGAACTAAATACTATAACAATGCGAAATAATTTAGACGAGGAGTTAACGTTACGTTTAGGAACATCGAAATCCAACAAATATCTAACTGTCCCACCAAGATGCGAACAATTGTTTCAGATTGAATATAGATTGACTACGGAAGATTGTGTGATAATGCCGAATGTTTTGAGCGAAGGAGTATTTTTGGCAGGTACTATTGTGAGACCTAAAGACGGTAAAATCACCATTCAAATCTTAAATACTAGAGAAGAACAAGTAACACTTAGTTATTTTAGGCCAGAAATAAACATGTTATCGAAGTATGAAATTTTTGAATTTGATCAGTGCGAAAGTAATGGTGACAGAGTGCGAAAGTTATTACCGCTCTTGAAATTGGATCATTTGCGTGAGGATGAACGAACGGCTATTGTAAATATTTGTGCAAAATATTCCGATATTTTTTGCCTACCTGATGATAAATTAACAACTACAAATCTTTACGAAAATAAAATTGTACTTAAAGAAAATGTAGACCCAGCGTACACAAAACCGTATCGTTTGCCATTTTCTCAACGAGAAGAAATTAATAGACAGGTTGAAAAAATGTTGAAGGATGACATTATAGAGCCCGCATCGAGTGAATGGTCAAGTCCTGTATTGCTAGTTCCGAAAAAGGTAGAGGGAGATGGAAACAATAAATGGAGATTGGTAATAGACTATCGAAAGTTGAATGAAAGGATTTTGGATGATAAGTTTCCACTGCCTAATATAGTTGACATTCTAGACTCACTTTCTGGGTCAATGTACTTCACACGATTGGATCTTTACCAAGGGTATTATCAGACAAACTTACATCCCGATAGTAGACCGTGTACGGCCTTCACTACACCACAAGGTCAATATCAAATGAAGAGACTGCCCATGGGACTTAAGATAAGCCCAAGCGCATTCTCACGTGTCATGACTATAGCAATGTCTGGTCTGAATTATGAAAAATGCCTTATCTATATGGACGATTTGATTTGTTTCGGTAGAAATTTAGAACAACATAATGCCAATTTGATGGACATTTTTTCCCGACTAAGAAAAGTAAACCTAAAATTAAACCCGATTAAATGTGATTTCTTAAAAAAAGAGCTACTCTACTTAGGACATATTGTTTCTGAGGAAGGTGTGAAACCTGACCCCGCAAAAGTAAAGGCACTTATAAATTATCCCATCCCTAAAAATTTAGAAGAAGTTAAACGATTTGTCGCTTTTGCCAACTACTACCGAAGATTTATTCCGAATTTTGCCGACAAATCATTAATTCTCAATAATCTTTGCCGTAAAGATATACCGTTTAATTGGACTCAAGAATGTCAAGAGTCATTTGAAATTCTTAAAAACGCTCTGATATCCCCACCCATTCTTCAGTACCCAAATTTTGATAATAAAAATACATTTATTTTGCAAACAGACGCATCAGGCTTCGCTCTCGGCTCTGTTTTGTGTAATGGAGACCGCAGACCAGTCGCTTATGCAAGTAGAACATTAAACAAAGCAGAACGAAACTACCCAATAATCGAAAAAGAGTTATTGGCGATAGTTTGGTCTGTAAAGTACTTCCGTCCATATTTATTTGGCAGAAAATTTATAATTGAAACCGACCATAGGCCGCTAGTTTATCTTTTTAACATGACAAATCCATCTAGTAGACTCATGAAATTCCGATTACAATTAGAAGAGTATGATTTTGAGATAGAATATATAAAAGGTCGAGATAACGTGACTGCAGACGCGTTATCACGTGCACGAATAACAAGTGAGGAGTTGAAGGATATGAACAGAAATATAATGGCAGTTATGACGCGAAGACAAAAGAAAATGTTAGATGATGAAAGAAAGGAAGCGGAAGAATCCACCAGGAGTAATAGCATACCTAACGAAACTTGGACTGATCACCCAAGGGTCGTGGATATGATGAAATTACCGGAAGACTACACTGAACTACATATTTATAAACAAGATGAATGGATGAACGAAAAAGATGACGTAATGGATGAAACTAGCAATTTTGCGTTTATTCCCAGTAAAAAGATGATAGGCATGAAACCAGTGTCCGGATCATACAGTACACGAGCTGTCTGTGTGGAGGAACTGAGTTCAATATGTAGTAGAAATAATATAAAGAATGTATACATATTAAAAGATGAATATAATGCAAAAATGATAAGAGAGTTAACTCAAAATATAAATAAAGTAGATAGGTGGTCCGGACCACGCATACATATTGTAAAAGGAGTAAAACGAATAAATGATAACGATACAAAGAGAGTTATACTTAATGACTATCACATGCTTCCGACAAGCGGACATGTAGGTATAAAAAGAATGGTAAATAACATACGAAGAAAGTACTTCTGGCCAGGTATAGAGCGTGACGTCACTAGTTATGTACAAAAATGCGATAAGTGTCAGAAAGAAAAATATTTTAAGTATATTAAGCAACCTTTAGTTATAACAGATGTAGGACAGAGTGCTTTTGATAAGGTAAGTCTAGACATAGTGGGACCATTGCAGAGAGATAGCGCAGATAACGTTTATATACTAACCCTACAGTGCGACTTAACAAAATACATAGAAGCATATCCCATATCTAACAAAGATACCGTAACTGTTGCACAAGCATTCGTTAACAATTTTATTATGAGATACGGAATACCGCGCATTATATTGACCGATCAAGGAACTGAATTTATGTCATCAGTGTTCCAAGAAATTTGCAAAATTTTAAAAATTAATCACCTAAATTCAACAGCATACCATCACCAAACAATAGGTAGCCTTGAAAACAATCATAAACATTTAGGCAGTTATCTCAGAACACAGACCAATAATGACCCACAATTTTGGAGCTCATGGGTTCCATACTGGTGCTTTGCTTATAATACCACCGTACATACGCAAACCAAATATTCTCCATACGAACTTGTATTTGGCAAACAGTGTAATCTACCAAGTAATTTGATAGAGTCAATAGACCCATTATATAATTATTCCAGTTACCCCTTAGAAATGAAATATAGAATTCAAAAATCACAACAAGACGCAAAAATAAATCTCCAAATATGTAAAGAAATCAGAAAACAACAATGTGACAACTATATAAATCCAATTATGTATAAACCAGGCGATTTAGTACTTATTAAGAACGAGAATGGAACGAAGCTAGATCCATTATACTTAGGACCTTTTACTGTAGTTAGTGATAAGGACCCTAATGTTATTGTTTTATATAAAGGTAAACATAAGCTTATACATAAAAATAGAACCAAGCCTTATCACGTTTAGAATTAAATTTCATAGGATTATAATATATACTATTGTAAACATTTAAAAATATTTTGTACGGAATGTATTAGAAAAAAAAAAATACATGTTTTTTTTTTTTTTGCTTTTAGGAAGGTCATGTAGTGGAGAGATAGATTAAGTACCTATATATTGTATGACCTAGATTTAAGTTAGTAATAAATGCATCTTTGAACGGAACACACGTGTTTTGTTACTCCTCCTATCGCACCCGACTATACATTCCAAATGCGACCAGTTCTCATTAGAAACGACGAAGCAAAACGCTTGGTGCGGGCTGTTGGTAGTGCCACTAAGTAGGGATGCCGCATTGCCGTCTGCCGTGACGTCCATCTATAGAATGGGCATGGAGGAATTAGTTCGAGTAATTCCTGCGCACACTCTCCAAAATGAATCCTGTAGAAGACCGATAGCGAAGCGACCATTCTACGATGTTCAAGGCTCTGCAGCCGAGATTCTGTAAGCTTTTGGTCACCTATTAGCTTTTTGGCACGTCTCTCAATTGACTCCAGTGTCTGAAGCTGGAATTTGGCAGTACCATCCCAAAGATGAGAACAGAAAAAAATAATTAAAATTAACAAACCTATATTACAATTATTAGTCGTCCGCCAAAGCGTTGTCGCGAGAAACGAAGCTAGGCGAACGTGCACGACAACTTCCGAAGGGAGTTTCGGTTTCGGCAAAAGCTTCGGCCAATTTTGGCCGAAACCGAAACTTTCGCCGAAACTCGATTTTTGGCCGAAACTCGGCCGAAACCGAAACCGAAACCGAAATTTCGGTCGGACACTAACAAACACTTAAACAATATAAAAAACTAAGTGCCACAATTGTCGGTGTTATCGCCAATAGCGATCTCTAACTAGTTCTTTTATTCATTCTCATGCTATATCTATAACGAACAGGCTTTAAATTGGGCAGCTGTCATAGATTTCTGAAACAGCTAGTTGCCATAAAGTTGCCTATCGCATTTGCAATTGCTTAGTACGAAAAGCGTCTTTCTTTTCATTGCTCTCGTAGGTGGATAATATGAGTCCATTTGTGAGTATATCAGAATATAATAAAATAGAACAATACTTTATTGCATACTAAATTATAAGAAAAAAACTTAATGTGCAGGATCATAAATGTTAATTAATGAAGATTGGATTAGAGTATATACTCTAATCCAATCTTCATTAATTAACAGGCAAATATTTGCCAGTGAAGAGTTCAAACTTTAAAAAAATACACAGATTAGATTCATCTGAACCGAGCTTTAGTGATATTACTGAGCTGGAGAGTCGTTTTTGTTTTTGGTTCTGGAGAGTTTTAACATCTTATGACTCTTGAGTGAAAAGTGCCTAGAATGTTACATCGTTGTAAAATACTGGGTTAGGGAAGCACTGTACTAATTATGGGTAGCATTATCTCTTACCATCAGGAGAGCTTGCTCCTCTTTCCTCTTTGTATAAAAAAATAAATAAAATCCGGCCAGAATAAACTTGTTACATTAAGACAGGTCTGAATTATTAAGGAACGCGTAAAAGTAAAACAGTAAACAAGACTTCTGTAATAAACCAAACAGTCTGAGAATAGCTGGCTTAAAGTAATTTTAAGGTAGTTTTTCATGTTCGACTAATCGTATGAAAATTAATACAATTACTCAAATATTGATTTGACCTTATAAATTATTGTACAATACAATTTAACAGGCACTGTCGATTTAATAAAGCAATTTTAATGCACTTTTATTTGTTTACTAGGCCGGACTGGATGCCAAGGCTCTGCCGATTCTCAGTCCTCTGTCACAGAGACGATGCGGGAGTGCCGCCGTGTTGTTTTAGTGGGTATACCTTGCAGTCGTCCTGCACAGGTAGTTTCACATAATCCTCTTTATTTCCCAGGAAAAATGCGTTACGCATCATTACCCCTCGCCGGGGGCGCAGGGTGTTATGAATCCCCCGCCAAAGATGGGTGCGGCGGGGATACCCACTAAAAACCTGGTGGTGTTCCTGCGGAACGCCATATTGCCGGGGCTGCGGGTACGCCGAAGCACTCGTCCGCGGCGTCCCACATAACCTCCCATAGTCGGATGCTATGGGCCGCGTAATGCGATTTTTCTCGGCGTGAACAAAGAAAGGGCTACTAGGCCTCTTTTGCTGATGCTGCCTGGAAAAGTACTACACCATACAGACTGAACCTAGCAGGTTTTTTTTTTTTTTTTGTTTACGCCGAGTAAAAACGCTTTACGCATACCCACCCATACGGGGGTATGGGAGGGTTATGTGGGACTCCCCGTGCAGGACGACTGCACGGTATACCTACTAAAACGTCTCGGCGACATTCCCGCATCGTCTTTGTGACAGAGGACTGGGAATCGGCAGAGCCTTGCATCCAGTCCCCCATCGACGAACTCCACACGGAATGGCGCACGGTGTTGTGCGCGCCACCTCCCGGACCTGTTTATGGACGGCGAACGCCCCCGCTTCCTCCGCCCAGGTCCCGGGACTTAGAAGCGCCGGGGATGTCCGGAAAACGATATCCCACTTATCGCCACCAGACACCCCCCGCGACTCAGCTCCACCCTGCTCGCCGCCTAACGGCCGAGCCCTTTCGACCAGCCTCCCGGGCCTGGTCCCACCCGATACGGGGCAGTGGTGTGGCCCGTCACTACGTGTGGGATACGTAGGAATGGTCTGCCGATCCACTGCCACTTTCCGCCACTGGGCTCATGATGAGCCCGCCCGCACAATCGGCCGCAGAGGATAGGGAGAACGGCGCACCGTAATACCGGCACTCCTCTTCCCCTGCGGCCCATTTTTTTTATTTTTATTTTTTTTTTTTACCCAGGAAAAATGCGTTACGCATCATCACCCCACGCCGGGGGGCGCGAGGTGGTATGTGGGACTCCCCCGCCAAAGATGGTAGCGGCGGGGATACCCACTAAAAAACCTGGGGGTGTCCTGCGGGACGCCTTAATGCCGGGGCAACGGGTACGCCGAAGCATTCATCCGCTGCCCCGACGGCGTTTGGTCCTCACTGATAGGAGGACCCCTCCGCGGTGGGGTGAAGAGGAGTTTCACCCCACCCTCTCAAGGGGCGCGCGGAAACACCGCGCGCGCCACCTCGTGGGTCTGTTCTTGCGGCGACGAATACCCCCGTACTCGCCGCCTAGACCCAGGTTATGGGGGCTGGAGAAGGGCGTGGAAGATACGCCTCCGACGCCCCCTTCTCCGAGCACGCATCGGGAGGTCGGTGGTGACCTCCCGTTCGCGTTCCGCGATCTCCTTCTGCGAGATGACACTCTCGCAGAACGAAACCGCGGCCTGCCACGACTCCTCGCTCGCAACCATGGCTCTAACCATGGTTGCCAGCGAGAGTTCGCCCCCCATAACAGCGACGAGGGTACGACGCTCACTGACCCAAGCTGGGCACTCCTCCAGTGTGTGCTGCGCCGTATCCACGTCGCTACCACAGTGGTGGCAAGCAGGGGTCGGTTCCCTGCCGGCTACGTGGTGCAAGTACTTTCCGAAGCATCCGTGCCCGGAAAGCACCTGCACGAGCCGGAAGGTCAAGGACCCGTGCTCTCTGTCCGTCCACTGCTGGAGTAGTGGACGGACTGCCACCACTGTCCAGCTGCCTGCTCGAGGGTGGGCCAGACGCGTACTCCACCTCTCGAGCAGTGCCTCCTTGGCTTCCTCCTTCCACCTCTCTACCTCCCTGGGAGACGCGGTGAGCCCGCGAAGGCGGAGCGCGGCGCGCCACTCGTAGCGCGCCGCATACAGCTCCGCCTCCAGGTCCCAGGGGGGAGATCCTGCCAAGAGGCACGCCGCCTCGTAGGAGACCGTGCGGTAACCCCGTATTACCCCGACGGCCATCACCCTCTGAGGACGTCTCAGATGGGCGATGGTTTGCTCCGTCAGGGCATCCACCCATACGGGGGCTCCATACAGAGCCATGGACCGCACGACTCCTGCGTACAGGCGACGGCAGCTGGTCCGAGGTCCGCCTAGGTTCGGAAGCAGCCGCTTGAGAGCGGCCGCCGCACCCATCAGGCGGGGAGCCAACCGGGCAAAGTGCTCCCGGAAGTTCCACCGCCCGTCGAGGACGAGTCCAAGATATCTCATCGAGGGCTCGACCCCGATGCAGACCTCCCCGATAGGGATAGTGGAACCCCTACTCGGGGCCCTCCGAGGCCCGTGAAAACACAGGGCCTCGGTTTTGTTGAGGGCCACCCGGAGTCCCAACCTCCCTATCCGTGCCACCACCTCCCCCACCGCCGCGGTGGCAAGGCGGGCAGCCTCCTGGAATGTCCCCCCCGGGGCCATGACGAGCGTGTCGTCCGCGTAACACGTCACGCTGGCCCCCGGGGGAAGATCCCCGCGCAGCACCCAGTCGTATCCGATGTTCCACAGGAGCGGTCCTAAGACCGAGCCCTGTGGAACACCGCACGACATCTCTCTCCGCAGCGTCCGTCCATCGTCGCCCGGATAGATGATGCACCTATCCGAGAGGTAGGCCCCGACAATCCGGCTCAGGTAGGGAGGCACATCATGGTACTTCAGTGCCTCCCTGATGACGGCCCACGGCATGGAGTTGAACGCGTTGGCGATGTCCAGGGACACCGCCAACAGAACACCGCCGCGGGCGACCACCATGTCCGAGTGGGCCTTGACGCGCTTGATCGCGTCAATCGTCGACCGGCCCACCCGGAAGCCGAATTGTCGATCGGACAAATCCGGGCCTACCTCGGCGAGATGCTTGACGAGGCGGCAAGCCACCACCCGTTCAAACAACTTGTCCGCCTCGTCAAGCAAGACGATAGGACGGTACGCTGCAGGAGAGTCTGCTGCGCGCCCCTCCTTTTGGAGGAGCACTAGGCTGCCCGCCTTCCACCGCGAGGGGAACCGCCCCGACTCCAGACAGGCATCCATTAGCCTTCGGAAGCGGTCCCCGAGGGCGTCCAACGCCAGGACCCAGGCGACGCCGGGAATGCCATCCGGCCCCGGAGCCTTGCGCTTACCGCGCATCCGGGACACGGCATATCCCAGCTCGCCCGCCGACACTGGTGGCACCGCAGTGTCCTCCTGGCGCGCCCTCTCGGGAGGCGCCATCTCCGGGGGCTCGTACTCCACCCCGGAGGGAAAGAGCGAGCTAACCACCTCCTCCAGAAGGCGGGGCTCCAGAGTCTCCGTCAGTGGGGGGGCCCATGGTCGGAGTTTCCCCCTGACCATTTTGTAGGGCCGCCCCCACGGATCGCGGTTCAGAGACTCCAGGAGCTCCGCCTTAGCCCGCTCTTTGGAGTCGCCAATCAGCCGCTGCAGAGCCTTCTTGCGCTCCGTATACGCGTCGTGCAGCTGCTGACTGGCGAGTCTGCGCCTCCCCCGAAAACGTCGTGTGGCCTGGCGTCTCGCTTCCACGCAGCGGGAGCGCTCGGCTGCGATCTCCTGAGACCACCAGTACACACACGTTTTCTGAGGATGAGGTCTGGCCCGGGACATGCCAGCGTCGCATATTTGCGACATCGCTTCCCGGAACCACTCGGCCTCATCCTCCACATCCACTGGCCCCTCTGGGGGGGCCAGCCACGCCTGGACAATGGAGGCCTCTATGATAGCCTCCCTGTCCAGGCTCCTTATGGCCCACCTCGGCGACGACGGCGTCGTCCTCGGGCGACGGGGACTGGAATTTGTGGAGACACTGAATCGGATATAGAGATGATCCGACAGTGTCTCCACATCCTCCACCACCTTCCAGTCCCGAACACGGCGTGCGATGGCTGGGGCGGCAAATGAGAGGTCCACGATGGACCCCCCGTTCCGCCGCACGCACGTGTTCACCGACCCGCGATTGAGTATCGACAGGCCGGCTATCGTCGCCCACTCCTCCAGAGTCTCGCCGCGCGCGTCAGTCCTGGGGGATCCCCACGCCAAGGATTTGGCGTTGAAATCCCCCAGAACGAGCGCGGGACGAGGCAGGGTCTGCCCAATGAGGGTCCCTACCCCGTCCAGGAGCGACTCAAACTCGGCGAGACTCCTGTTGGGCGAGAAGTACACTCCGATGAGGAGGTACTCTCGCCAGAGGACCGCAGCGTACCCACTCCCCCTCGCAACAACCGAAGGGGGTGGGGCGCCGGACGCCGTCGAGGCGACGATGGCCACCGAACCACCAACATCTCCTACCCAGTTATCCCGGGGAGGGATGAAGTATGGTTCGGAGACCACCGCGACCTCTATCGACCACTGTGCCATGCTCTGCAGGAGTAAATCCTGCGCTGCTGCACAGTGGTTGATATTCGCCTGTAAGACTTGGTGGGCCATATTAATCCCCCGCGGTCTCCATATCCTCCACTACCCGCGGGGGAGACCGGGCGGCCGGGATGTGAGCGGCCGCTCCGGTGCTCTTCTTTGGTTTGGGTGGGTGGCATTGCTTGCCACCCATCCGATGCGCCGATGGTTTTCCCGCCGCCGCGCACAGGGAGCACTTGGGCGCGTTCCCCTGCGGCCCAACCGCAACGTCCAACCTCCAACACATCGGCCGCAGAGGATAGGGAGAACGGCGCACCGTAATACCGGCACTCCTCTTCCCCTGCGGCCCCACCGCGTCCGCCATCAAAAAACGGTGGCGACCCCGTTTGGGCCGCGAAAGGCAGGGAGAGTGGCGCATCGTAATACCATCACTCCTCTCCCGCCGCGGCCCCCGCATACAGCCGTGGTGCGATGGTAACCGCACCACGACCCACCAACGTTGGCATGCTCCCGAAGGAGGCACCGCAACCTACTCGGCCACTCGCACTTGGACCGCTGGACTACAGCCCGGCGTGGAGCGGCCGACCGCCTCGGGTTTCTCTTAGTTTCACCGTGGTCCCACTACCACGGCTACTTATCCCCACCGCCACGCAAAGGCGAGAACCCACCGGGGGGGAACCTAGCAGGTGGGACATAACTCCTCCCAAATTTCAGTGCCGGAACATAGTCGATATGACCGTTTGGCGTAGGCACATGCGATCCTTTGGCGGTATACAAACACCTTTAGCTGAAAACTTTTTACGAGCACCAAAAGGCCTTATCTTCAGGCTCTATTAGTTCAGGAGAGCACTGAGTACGTTTATTGTGAAGCCTTTGGGTACTGTAATCCGTTTACCAGCTCGCGAACGGAATATTGCAATATATATTTTATTTCAGGCACAAGTTTGATTTTCTCTGAAAATATTTGCTTTCATTTTTTTAGAAAGTAAAGTGATTTATGAAAATAAAATTAACAGAGACGTTAATCAGCTGTAATTTTGATAAAGAAAATTTATTTTGAAGAAAATGATGCCCAAAAAAGCAAGCTACGTTTTTTGTATTTAGTTTGTGAAATTACACGATTTATTATGCTTGATTGACTTTATAGTTCAAAACTTCATATTTTAGGCATAATTTTAATCAAAATAAATTTTCTAAGTTCTTTTATAAATTTTAAAACGCATTCTATATTTTAAGAATCAATGAGTAATAAACATTCATAGCTCCAGGAAAAAATAACAATTGACCAGGAAAAAACAATTTTTTTTCCTATAATAAACTCCAAATATAAACAAACCATTTTTAAATTGAACATTTCAGCCGAACACAACGTCCCTGGCTTCTATAGAAATTACCTACAGTTTAAGAGTAATCAAGCTCCAAGCTCTATTAAAATTTGAAAAGAGTAGAGGTAAACAAGATCTCCATTATTTACGAGTTAGGTTTATGTTTAAGGTAAACTCATCAAAGCAAGACTCAGTCGAGACAATTACTTTGTAGGGTCAATACCCTGCACGCGTCAGGTTTCATACTAATATTACTTTTCGTGTATTTTTAACCACCGATGCAAAAACGACGGGGTGTTATAAGTTTGACGTGTCTGTCGCTCTCTAGTGTGTGTGTATGTGTGTGTCTGTCTGTGGCATCGAAGCTCCCGAACGGATGAACGGATTTTGATTCAGTTTTTTTTGTTTGAATGTCGAGTTAGTCGAGAGTGTTCTTAGCCATGTTTGGTGGAAATCGGTCCAAGATGGCCGCCGCTACAAAATGGCGGATTACTTTTTTCTTCCACGACCCCCCCAAGATGGGTATCAAAAGAAAGGGCTTAACTAGTAGAATCCAAGATGGCCGCTACCAAAAAACCCCGAATTACATATTTTGAGCGCTGCGTTGCGTTGGGGTTTTTTAAATTTTTAATTTAATTCACTTGTTATACATAAACAATTTAACATGGCATATATTGGCCTACCTTTACTTATACTAATAATAGTTACGCATAGTATCAATAGAAGGTCCTAACTCACCTATAAAATACCACGCGCTCAATGAAAACATATATCAGTGTTTCTCTACTATATTATACATATAAAACTTTCCTCTGGAATCACTATCTATTAAAAAACCGCATCAAAATCCGTTGTGTAGTTTAAAGATTTAGAAGTAGAGGTAAAGAAGATCTTCATTATTTAAGAGTTTGTTAGAATAGAAGAATAGAATAACTTTATTTGCATCAAACATGGTATTAACAATTTTATGATAAGAATAATTACAAATAAGCACACATGTTTGACCAGCTCAGCTGGCATACAAAAACTGATATGGTTACAAAAAATACAAAAGATGTCAAATAATGAAATTGGTATGAATAATAATGATTCTAATGTCAATGAAATAATAAAATAATATAAACAAAATAAAACCTTCGATTTAAATTATATCAATGTTATTTAAAATTGAAAATTGTTTAAGGTAAACTCATCAAAGCAAGACTCAGTCGAGACAAGTTGTTAGTTGTAGGGTCACTACCCTGCGTCAGGTAAGTGTAAGATTACTTTAATAATGTTATTACATTTTAAGTTTTGATGGAATTATGTTTACACCCTTCATTAGTAAATTCTTAGATTTTGACCAATCATAATATATGTAAATAATAGATTCTCTCGCTCGCACAATATGACTTTTTTTAAATATAAATTCGAAGAATTTACTTTTTGAAAATGTTTCAAGGTAAAAGCTCTGGGTCATATTTTTTTTAAGTTTTTCCATTTTTCTATCATAAAACAACTAAGTTATTTTTAAAACAGAAAATATATGAATATTTGTATTGTGGAAACTTCAATGGCAAAGTCAAACTGGAAATAATTATAAAAATATTATGTACAATTAAAACCGATAGATATTTAAAAAAAGAAGATTTACCGAGAGATATTTTTGAGTTTGAGTTTGAGTCAAAATTAATATTTCAAGCGAGAGAGTCGCAGGACTGAACCCATTTATTATTATTATAAGATTTGTCAAACTCTAGAATTTACTAATGCAAACATAATTCCAGCAAAAAATAAAATATGATAATAGTATAGTTCAGTTTTGTTATCAGGGGTACAGCAGTTCCGTTCTTCGAAATCGAGAATGGACGCAATATCCTATTGTAAACTTTACTTGTCTTCTCTAACTTGCACTTGTCTTTCTAAAATACAAAATAGATCACAACAAAACTTGTACCTATTTTAAAAGGAGGAACTTTGGACATCATAAGTTCACCTTTGTCCGATGAAAACAAAACTGTTGGAATTCATTCAGACGGTTGACTTTAGAAGCTCGATTATGAAGAAATAGCGAGTAAATAAAAATAAAAATGAAAGATACAGACAGTGTAAGAAAGGCATATACCGCGCACTCAAATAGAAGCTAATCAAACAAACTGAAAGATAAGTAGTTTTTTTTTTAAATACTAAATAGGCCTACGTTTGACCACATCCCACCTGATGGACATTGAAAATGCGGTCGACGATGGATCACGTAAGATGCCTAGAAAGGTACCTATTCACTCGTGCCTTGAAGATACCCAAGTCGTACCGCTTGGGAAACACGGATGACGGCAAAGTGTTCCAAATGCGACCAGTTCTCAGCACGTATCAAATATACTCGTAAAAATACTTAGTCATTGGTGCGGAAGCGGGAATCGAAATCGGTCATTCAGAATCAAATCCACACCTATTAAACCCGGAGGCACTTTATCACTGCTTCAAGATCTCATATGTCGTATTTGTTACTCCAAAACTATTCGACCTATTTTATTTAATTTTTAAGTATATTCAAAGTATTTGCTTATCAACAGGCGCTGACGAAGTTTAGCGTAATAGGGTAAAATTAAATAAACATGAAAAAAAAACGATTTTACGAGTCATCTTCTTCCTTTTGAGGCGAAATTTTACGAGTAAAGCATGTTTTAGTAAATTTTGAAAAAGAATATCTCGGTATCCGTCTTTATTTTTATCTGTGATGAGAATCAACTTTGCTCCAGAACGCGGTAAGAGCTTTTAACTCAGACCGGTGGGAAAGTTGTTTTGTTTCGGAGCTACTTTAAACGAACACAAATAAAATTGAGACGAGTTTGAGAGGAATGTAACGTTTAAATTGTTTTAAAGGGTTTTGACAATGTTACGAGTTCGAGTTTTGTGCAGTTTTTAAACATGTCTGTTCGTTAAATTAGATCCCTGAAGGGACGGCGAGCTTTTGAAAATACGAGTATGGTTTACCGTACCTACATCAGAATCTATCTTTTTCATCCGTTATACTGCCGTGCAGAGACTAAACCGCAGTATTCGACATTTTGCCGATTTTTAGTTATATATGCCACCTTATTGCGCACAACATAAGGAATACACCAATCTAACCCATTTGTCATTTAATAAATTTAAAGGTAGTAAAAACCATGATTGAAAAAAGTTACTGCGGGTCACATTTGCGTATTATTTATCAATACACCATTTAAAATACAGTAAGAGCATTTACGTCTTTTGTGACCCATAGTATTCCTAGTTAAAATGCAGTAAACGTAGTCAATATAACGCATAGTACTGTTTTATACACAAAAACCAAAAATGATGCATTAAACGAAAATGCAGTATCACAATAATGTACTGAAAAAAATAATACTGCATTTTGGTTTTCTGATAACATTACTGACGAAATTGCAGTAAAATGTTTTTTTACTGCAGTATGGTTGGTTTTGTAGCAATATTTAAAATTATAGCTACTACTGAATTTGCAGTTTAAACTCATTTTGCTGCATTCTAATCGGCATTTTGGATTGTTTTTCTGGAATTTACTTCATTCGTAATAGATTATACTGCGATTTAGTATGCACCTACCCTTGATTTGTCGAGTAGTAAAAGTGTCAGTCAGATTAGATTTGATTTAATTTACATTACACACAACAGTTTTATTTAACAAACAGGTTTATCTGGCAAATCTAATGGCGTATAGCCATTCACTCAGATAGTACACAATTCTAGGATTACAATGCTACCCTCATCAGACTTCAAAGATGCACAAGAAACAGCCCTGGAACAGTCAGTAATGAGAATAATCTCACAATTTCGACTCCTTGAAATGAAATGAAATGAAATGAAATTTGTTAATTTGTAAGAATATTGTTGAGAAGATGATAAAACAATCATTTGTATCAAATATTAAAAAATATATATAAAAATTAAATTATGGACAAACTTACATGATTTACAAATACTAATTGTTATTAATAACATAAGACATGCACACACACACAAACTCATAATAAAAACCCCCATAATAATATCAGATTATGAATTGTGATTAAATAATGAAATTTAATTAAAATGAAATATAAATAAAAAGAAATGTCAAAAGTAAAAGAAAAAAGCTAATAAACAATGTCATGACGTATGTGGTGTTGCTAGGATAAAAAGTTAAATAAAGAAGAATAATGAAAATGTCCGATTTATAAAAATTAAAATGTCCAAATGATTATTATATTTTTTTATTAAATCTTAGTTCGTTTCGATTTTTTATCATAATGAGTAATAGTGTTGAACTAATGGAAAAACGTTCTACCATTTGGTTCGTATTAATTTAGTAAAATAAAATGCACAACAAACGCCAAAGTGCTTAAAGTAAAGGTTTTCTTAAGTCAAAATCAAACTAAAGAAAAAATAACTACACTGGCCAGTGAAAGCGGAGAACTTTTTCTACAAATACAAGGATTGTTAGAAGGAACTTTAGATATACCAATAGAATCGCCTTCTGCTCAAGGTAGACACACCTAAGCCAATTAACACCAAACTGCTTATAACTCAAAAATGATGACAAAAATATTATGATAACCGCTTTTTTATTGATGCATCTGGAAGCAATTCAGTTTCAATTTTTATTTTTTGAAACCACCAGAATACCCTTAACATAGATAATATCAATATCTAGAAAACGTTCTGATTACGCATAACGAAGAAAAACGAAAATCGTTTTCTGTGAATGGAATTGTGATTGATCAAGGAAATGCAAGTTTAATCCAAGTTTCATAGTGTTGCTTAATCTGATAGTGAGAGGAGTAAATTACGTTCCGGAGTTGTTTTTACCATAACGCATTGTTTGTGAAAAAAATCGATAAAATAATGTGACTAAACCATTCTCATAGCAATTTTGCCATCTCTTCCAATTTTGGTATTAGAAAGGCTCTGCAGATTGTGTTTAAATAAATAAATTGAATAGAAGATTAATAAATAGGGTGGCTAAATAATACCAAAGTCATTTCACATGATAATACGACATATAACTTAGGACATAATTTTTAAATGACAATCGTTTAAATAAAAGGTTTGTAAAGCTGCTACAAACAAAAAACATACTTACATAAAATTATACACACAACCTCGCTATGCTACATCTGTAATAGAGAAACCTTGAAGTGCTGCAATAATTTGAACAAGAATAAAGAAGTGGGCCAACAAGTCTTAGAATTCGGTTTGTCTGATTTTTGTACTAGAACTCTATAATGTAGCATACCTTTTTGGGGGGTATCGTTAGCCATCACATTTTAACATACTAAGCACTTGTTTTTCCATAATTTAACATAATCACAAGGTTTGGAAAATTTATTTGGACATCGATTTGTAAACATAATCATCTGACATCGGCAGATGATGCATTGACAGTGACAGCTACATTTATTCACTGTCAGCTGTCACTGATCTATGATTTGCGGATGAAATCGATCGATTTATAAACGATCAATCTCGCATATAAATAAAACTATTCTAAATTTAAATTAACTAATTAGGGAATAATCCAAACAATTCAGATTAGATTGTAATTGGCATTTATTTTATCACATTTTATACATTCGTTCGAAAACCATTACAATTTTTCTAATGGCAACTAACAACATAGCATAAAGAATAATAGAATATTTTACGTTTTGTTATTAGTATCGCGATTTTGGCATTTGACAATGACAAGTCGCGTAAATACTAATTTATTAATCAAACATCTATA
The DNA here is from genome assembly GCA_947507615.1 of Hemithea aestivaria. Taxonomy (NCBI): domain Eukaryota; kingdom Metazoa; phylum Arthropoda; class Insecta; order Lepidoptera; family Geometridae; genus Hemithea; species Hemithea aestivaria. Next base: position 8,161,610 of record OX382341.1, read on the forward strand.
TAAAACAAAATAAATAGGAATAATATTACATAGTGATTTAATTATACATTTAGAATACACTCATACACAAATATTAAAATAAATAGTGCTGTTCTAATTTTATACGATTTGTGTGAACATACTCGGGATGTGAAACCGAAACGCAACTTTGCCGAGCCAAATTCATTTCCGCCATCTCACGGCATTCCACGTCATTCTCTGGAACGATCGTCACTGGCGGACATTTCTAAGAGAGCGTCGTCCACGCCCATATTCGTCATGATGTGGCCGCACATTCTCAAATCCCGGAAGAAACGTGAGTTTTTCGTTTATTCCATTCGTGCAGACAAGTGCATAGCTTCCCTATGCGTTCCGCCAACCTTTTAAAGATGAATCGTAATTCAACGCCACCTTGTTTCGCTTTTCCATAGCGGGTCTTGGGTTACGGCCCACCTGAGCACGCCAACGATCCCGGCTTCCTTCGCGGCTCCCCGAGCAATTCGATCGCCGCTGGCGCTTCCAGCGAGTAACCTGCCCCTTCACCGGCCGCGCGTCCATCTAAGGAATTTTGCCACGCCGCTTCGGCAAGTTAAGCTTTTTTACCAAGCTCCCCGTGAGTACTGACGGCCTTGCCTCTCCTAGCCTACGGCCCTGCAGGATTCGCAAATGGTACAATATTAACTTTAGTAGCCATAACCTAATTTTGGTGCCACCGCCTAACGGGGAACACATTTACCACTTTATGGGGAACTAACCCTGACACATTGTAAATTGCATTAAGCATACACCGAAACGAGGAGATATTGTAGTGGATCCACGTCTCGGAACAATTTAATTTATTTCTAACACTAGTTTTTTTGTCGGCCCACCTGGGTCTAGTGATGGTACGATATAGCCTATAACTGTGCGTTGAGGAATTGTCTCAACTCATTGTAATCTAAAAATAACTTAATATAAGTCGTCAGGCGTGCGATCAACAATAAATATAATTTTGAATTAACTTCGTTGTTTATTATTTAATCCTCAGATTACACCAAGACACCAGAAAGCCACGATACGGTCCTTGAAATAAAAGTCAGATACTAGACCGGCTCCGCGATTCCGTGCACTAGTTTATTTTGAGATTAGAATGTATGTAACGAACCACTAAATTTTAGTAATCCTTAGTGTGGGGACACACGGGTAAGTTTAGCACCAATTTTGTTCGGGGACCTATTTGTCCCAAGGTCTCCAACCTTTGTATTTTTTACTGCGCTTACCCGTAGTGCGCCCCACTTTGCATTTAAACAACCGTTTCACGTTGGGCGAGGATCTCACCCCCCGCGCTCAACGGGAAACATTAAATAAATTTAAAAAAAAATTTAATTTTTTTTTATTCGTTACAATAATTATTTGAAAGTATAATCCATCTACCGTATAGCTATCTAAAACAAAATTTGAGACAAAATTCTGACAAGAAAAGACTGAAAGCATTTATAAAAGTCTGAAATCCAACTCAGATTAATAAAAAAAATAGAAACTTATTTATGTTTCATATATACTTGCCACATTTCATATAATAGTTTTTAAAATAATTACATACTGCTGCCAAATTTATTCAAGACATAAAATTAAAATGCAGTAAGTTCAGCTGGATACTGCAAATTAGTTGGTAATTTAATACAAAAATCAGAAAGTTTGCAGTAATGTGTATTATTGCTGCATTTTAATTAGTTAATATATACTAATTTACCTGTAGTAACTGACACTATTTACAAAAAATATTATTTTCTATATTATAAAACAAATATTTTCATTATTTTTTGTGCTTAAATTATACTTTTGAGGTATCTAGTTGCGATAGCAATAAAATATAAATTAATTTTTATACATAACCGTAAAAAAAACGGCTTCAAAACGTTTTTCGCGATTTTCTCGAAACCGCGATTTTGCACTTACTGCGGTTTAGTCTCTGCACGGCAGTATAGGTTAGCTTTTGACCAAGATCTCGCCTGATCTTAAGCGAAGCCGAAGATGCTTGCAAACTAAACCTAGAAGGTGTTATAAAACCCCTCCTGGCTGCAGTGATTCTCATGCTGGAACTCGATCTTAATAACCGCTTGACGACATTATTTGGTCCAGTGGGTTGTAACTAGCCACGGTCGAAGCCTATCACCACTATAGAAACTGGAAAACTCCGCACAAAACTTATGATTAGGTATTATAGTCTAATATAACACTTTAAACTTTCGTGATTGATAAAATTAACATGGGTTCAAGTTAATTTTATTAATCGGGTCTTGCGTAATTATTTTCGACGCCGAAGGACCGACATCTCAGTAGTTTTTGCTCATGACTACGGTGCATGTAACTGTGCCGAAACATCGAGGTTGGTTTTATAATGATTTTGTGAAACTAACCTTTAAAAAATACGCAAAAAGACCCGATTAATAAAATTAACAAGGTATTATATTATAGTCATTGGTGTAGGTCAAACTCTGTAAACAATTACATAATATTATGTACCACATAAGTCCTTGGCCACTACTGCCATGACTTCCAAACTTTGTATAAAATAATTATATTATATTTATCATTCTAAAATATACGTACACATAACATATACCTTAAGCATTAAACTGATACCTACGAGTATATTATTATATCTACGTAACAAATAAAAACTGATACTTGTCTAAAATTTGTAAAGTAAAATTAGATAACAAAAAGTTTAAAATTTCCAGTAACCGCTGGGCACTGGACGCTCGCCAAGAACGAAATTTTCCAAATCTAAAACCGGAAAGAAACCGGGAATAAAACTACGCGACAAAACAGAAAGTGGTACCCAAAGTTACCAATACTACAAAGAAAAGTAAGAGGAAATGTCATTTTAAAATACGCGATAAATATCCACTTCTCATACAAAATGAATCATTGTGATCGTTATTTTTAATTCTAAAGTTGAATTTTTTTCACAATTTAAGAAATTGTTTTCTTAAGTTTAGTTGTTCACAAATAATTTTAAATACTCCTTTTGAAATATGAAACTGAAAACACCTTTAAAATGTGTGCATTAATATTGTGCAGGGCTTCGCTTTGAGGAATTTTCATAAAGTTAATTCTTTGAATCAATATAGCAAAATGTATGAAATAGTGCGAGCGAGAGAGCGTCCAGCTGTATAAGCCCTCTTAAAATTTGAGTCTCGTCTTTGCCACAGATAGGTAAAAGAATACTAGTCCTTGCTTATTAAAAGTGAGTTTAAAACATTTTTAAGCTATTGCATAGCTTCTATCGCGGGGGATCTAACCTTGAGCGTGGGGACCGAATCCAGAAATTCCGTAACGAAAAAACCTAACACCCCCCACTCCGACCGGTTAATTTAATAAAAGAAAAAAAAATGTTTTTTTTTCAGTCACCACGCTCAAAGTGTAACTTGAATTAATATCAAAGAAACAAAAAAGGAAAAAAATACTGCATTAATAAAATAAATAAATAATTATAATTGCATAAGATGATAAAAAATGCTATGCAATAGCTTTACCGCGGCAGTCTCCGAGTGCCACACGTCTTTTTTTTTATTCTGTATTACTGAAACCGCGCACTTCGCCGCGCTTAATAGAATATTATCAGTGTTTCTCAACTATATATATAATATGCATGTCTTATACATATAAACCTTTCTCTTGAATCACTCTATATATATTAATAGATAGAGGGATTCAAGAGAAAGCTGCACCAAATCCGTTGCGTAGTTTTAAAGATTTAAGCATACATAGGGACAGACAGACACTGGCAGCAACTTTATTTTATACCATGTAGTGATAGAGGTTAGTCTTTACCACGATCTCGCGTGATTAAGCGATGCAGCCGCAGACTAAATCTAAAATGCGGGATAAATTCCTCCCATGTTTAATGTTTTTTTAAATCCATTTTAATACGTCTTTATAGTGTCTACAACGAAGCACGCTTTCAAGTTGAACTAATTTGAATCAGAAATTCTTCCATTCAAACTGTTACAAAGTTTCTTTCGCGCGGAAGTTCGTGTCAAAAATGATATCCACGGACAGATTTCCAGTTGGAAACTTTAAAATTAGTGTTGAAACAGTGGTAAAGAACAGTGGTAGAGCGGATTAGTTTGAAATATAATAATTTTAAGTAACTGACTGGCGCAAATTTGTCTTTCTTGACAAACAGCCTACAACATATTATATTAAACATTTGAAAGGCTAAATTCTGTACATGGAAGATATTTCAAAATCATTTTTTGGGAGGCCCTCTATGAATGATACTTAATCTCGGCACTACATCAGTTAGTCAATCAAGTCACGGTTTACTTTAATATCTTTATTTAGATTTCAGTTAGTACAATTCAACACATCACTAAAACAGCCATTATAATGCTATTATTTGGCTGTTTCCTATAAGATATGTAGGAGGCTGTCGTCAGGTCATTGTTGCAGGCCTTGTAGGAATCTCAGCGACCTGACACTGCAACATATAAGTTTGCGACACAACCTATAAATTATGATTTGAATCTGACAGTGTAACTACCACACAACCTGTGATTTAACTCTGACAATGTAAGTAGGGTAACCTGTTCTGTAGGAGTATAAAAACCCCATTATTCAAGTCTAATTATATCTGTTAAATCCTAGAGCTTTGTTGGTGATTAATTCAAGTCGACTTGCGTCTGAATATTCGGCAGGATCAAGAGGGATAATCTACAGGATCTGAGGTTCAACCGAAGCGACTTCAACGATACTGGATGTAATCTGGCACTTGGAGTCAACTATCAGGGCTGATGTAACTTGTGGAGTCCTGTAGTCAACATTCAACCGCCAATTGTAAAACTTCTATTATTTTATAAACTTTTGTAATAGTTTTAAGCTCTGTATATTTTGTGATGTTGCAATAAAGAGTTGTCATTCATTCATTCATTCAACATTCTTTAAACATCCACTTTCTAAAGTATTTTTATCAATAGAGTTGTTGACAAGGTAAAAATATTGGCAAGGTATAATTATATTTAGTTCGTCAGTTTTATATAAAAATACCTACTATTTTTGATGTACCTATAAGAGGGATAATCTCCAGGATCTAAGGTTCTACCGGAGCGACCTCACCGATACTGGATGTAATCTGGTACTTGGAGTCAACTTTGAATGCCGATGTAACTTGTGAAGTCTTGCAGTCAACATTCAACATTAAATAAAAGTCATCATTCTACAGTAACTTTAATAGGGGTGTTAACAAGGTAAAAAGGTAGTTTATTTAGTTCGTCAGTTTTAAAAACACCTATGTTTTTTTTTAAGTAGCTTATGCTCGCTTTGCCCGCATGTCAAAATCCTTTCTTAACGGTGGTCTACGTCATAAAACCTATCTATGTTCAAAATTTCAACCCAATCCATCCAGCGGTTTAGTCTGTGCGTTGATAGATCAGTCAGTCACTCTTTCTTTTTATATATTTAGAATAGTACAATATTTAGTTATACAAAAGTATTAGTATAGTTACGTACATATTTTGAGGATAAAATAAAACATAACTAAGTTAAAACGCTCATAAGTTTTAAAGTGCAGTGCAAGGTGCACAGGTCACAACTTGCAATAAAATGTTACACTCGGTGACTTCATGTCGGTGCACACATGTCAGAAATGTATATCTAATATTATAGTCGTAAAATGAATAAATTTATTTAATAAGAAGATAATAGAAATGCTTTAATAGGTAGGTACGTACCGTGTTGTGTTGTTGGTTTCGTTCAAAAGATAGAATTTGAAAGTTTTACCAATTAGACAAAATTATATCAAAATGACTAAGTACTATGAACGATTGGCACACAAAAAATATGCAGAAGATAATATTTAATACTACCAGAAAAAAAAACAAGCTTTGCATACAAACAATAGGACGACCTACAAAGGGAATGACTGCCCTTGATTATTATGCATACTCGTACAATACCCGTCGCATGCAAAGAATATTCGCATTTCAAAGATTCCCTTGCATTTACATTGTGCAATGCATTGTATTTTATGTTATCAACAAAGTACAAATTCTTATGAGGACATAGAATTACGTTGCGTTGTAAAGTCAACGTGGAGAGCACTCAAATCTACGACACGAGTTGAAGAGGTTCTATGAGTAGGTAGCTGTTAGACAAAGTTCACACCTGTGGCTTTTTCAATGTAAATTCTGCCTTTAACGGGTCAACTTTCAATTCGTTTTGTGAACACGCTGTACTTTTTTAAACATTTTTACATGGTTTATGACTTATAGAAATGAAAACCCTTTTAGGCTAGTTTAGGTACGCAATATTACATAACGTCGACTTAGAGTGTAAACCTGCTACGTCCAACTTTTTGTTCGCTTTTTTGTACAATTGCCCTTAGTAGGTTTTCATTCTAAGTCGACGATAAGCTATCGTTTTTTATACTATCTCTGATTTTAGTTCGGTTAGAATCTGTCAGATGACAATCCGGCATAATATTAGAAAATGTTGAATGATAGCTTACCGTATAAAACACATACCTACAGTCACAGTAATCTGTCATCGAATTTGTACATCATTATTCGGACCGGACGAATTCGGACTAGAGGTAGTGCGAATCGCATAATGCATAATTCTGAACCCTCGAGGAACCCACGAGACAGGCTATGGCCTAGTGTGGGGTCCAATAGTAAAAAGAGATGAATTGTAAAACACTGTTTTTGGTTGATAAATATATGTTTATGTTTATAATATCCGAATCAGATCCGGATCTATCATAACTGACTCGAAAGTGTTTCGTTAGACTTAGTGCGGAAGCGCTCCTGTAACGCAGTATTAAGGTAAGAACAAAAGTGTGGACATAGCTTTAAAGTGCCTAGTGTTTGTTCAGACTAGCGCCGTAGACACTCAGTGCACAAATCCTTCGCTAAGCCTAGATTTTTCCTAGAGAAAAGGGTTAGAAAAGACAGATATATCTTAAACATTGAAACACAAAATGGAATACATAATAACAACTTCACATCAACAAAACTAAAATAATATCAATCAAAGGTAGCAGATTTGCTACCTTATTGCATCAAGCAATTTAACTAGGCAATTTGACTTGACTTATCCCTACTGAATTAGAAATGTGTAGACCACATGTAGATCTTTTAATCATAATCATAATCTCTAAATTTTATTTTATTTTCTTCTATGTAAAACGGAATCGCATGTCAGACGACATGGATTCAACTGCTTGTTTTTGTCTTATTTCCATGTAACCGTTGGCTCAGCCTTAATAGAATTCAACTTACAACGCTTCGTAGAAAATCAATCACCTAGGAGAGACGCAATCTTTCAAGCAATGTGGCAAAGACAGTTTAATTCCAGCGCAATGATTACAATGTTTTCAAGGAAGAACTGGCGTCTCTTGGTGGAAATTTGTGTAATCAAACTAATAAATGTCTTCACTACCGAGTCATGTATGGGTATTTTCCAGTGGTTTTGGAGGATTTGGGATATCTAGTTAATCACATCTGATCCTACTAATATTATAAGCATGGACGAGTGGATGTGTGTTCGTGTCACTCTTAAACTTATATAAAAGAATGTTATAGACAAACCTTATACATTAATGTATGCCCCTGGAATTGATTTCTGTATTAAGAGATGTTTCGCGTAGCGGGTAGCTCTTCACCTCTCACCTGGATATTAAGGTCTTACTACGAAATTAAAGATCATGTGCAAAAAGGACTACATAATTCGAGTGACAAGATCAATATAAATAGGCCGTACCTACAAAATTTCAGTGATAAGATCAATATAAATTTACTTTTTTAGAAAGACCAACGGCTTATTGTAGTCCATAAATAGATAGCTTATTATGGGTCGTCAAGGTCGTCAAGAATCTTGGGTGTCTTTTAGGCACGTGAATATTACATTTTCTAGGCATCCTACGTGATTCATCGTCGACCGAATCTGCATTTTCCATCAGGTGGGAAAAAAAGAAACAAAATACATAATAAGAGTACGTAGGCATAACTAAGTGTATCTAGAGGCACGAAAACATGTTCAGAGCAATGACCTACAAATCCATGCGGATGTACCAGTACACAACCAGTGAAGGCATCTAATATTAGCCTCTGTCACGAGTTATCTCACCTGCAATTAATCTACACTCAGCAGTGTAAGCTCGCGGAACAATTAATGTGTGCGGGTAAACTTCGACCCGATTAGTGGCAACTACTGGTAACCCTAATGTTACGCTCCGTCGAGCGAATGAGTGCGTTGTTTGGGTTCGATGTTTGTTCCATGTAATTAAGGACGTAGTTTTTTTTATTCAGTTTATGTGGTTACAAATATATGATGGTACGACTGTATCCCTTTCCAAGTAAAGAATGACCATTCTGTTCTAGAACATTCTAGAAAATAATTAATATATATATGTTATGAATGACGAACGCACGAGCGTCAACGCGGCTGCGCCGCTAGCGTCAATGTCTTGTCTATTACACCACTTCTGTCCTAAGAGCACGCTGTTTTCTTTTCTGTTCCTAAATCCAATGATTTCCTATTAATTAGTGCAGAGAATAACAATATACATATTATATGTACCTAATTATATGATACTAGCTTGTGCTCGCGGCTTTGGCGGTAAAATCCTTTCTTAGCGGAGGTCTACATCATAAAACCAATCTACATTCCAAATTTCAAGCGAATCCGTTCAGCGGTTTGAGCTGTGGGTTGATAGATCAGTCAGTCAATCAGTCACTCTTTCCTCTCTCTTATATATTATGTTATATTTAAATTAAATTTATACGAACAGTTGCTGTTCGTCCCTTAATGAGAAATATGTCCTAAAGAAACGCTTAACTTATGCAAAATTTTAATCAATGAAGACGGATATTTTACGTGCGATAAAAGTCAGTGAGATTAAAACTATCTTCTAGACATGGTGAATTTCTATAAAAAAAAAAAAATATTTTATATATATGTAGCTACAACAACTACAAAAGCAAACAGCATTCACAATCGTCGATTCTTATCAAAAACGACCTTACAAAACCGCCATCATTTCACTCCATACATTATTTCACTCCCACTACCTTCCTACAATCGCAATAAAAATACAATAGGAGTTGCTATAAAAACCCTTTTCCAACTTTCCATTCTTCCAGAAAATGGGACATAATATATGGCCAGTTAAGGAAACATAAACGTAATAAAAAGGTTGTAAGTCCGAGGTTTATATACGTGGGATTTTGACCTAGTGGCTAGGACCCTTCGCCTGAAAGGTATAAATTATAGGGTTCAATCACTGGGATATATTAAGATTGATGCCGTGAGTTTAACACTGCAGTACACGCGTGGCCTACTATAGTAGACCAGGGTAACATTTTTGATGATAACTTTTAAATTTTACAAGCTAGAACTTTGAAATTCCAGATAAGCCTCGTCTATGAAATTTGACAACTTGTCAGTTATGTGTTTTAAGTCAGTGCGAGTGCAATTCTTTTCAAATTGCATTTAAAAACGCGGGCCCACTATAGTAGTCCGCGCGAGCACTGGCGTAACAAATTTGGAAGCGTCTTTTTTTTTTTACGGTATTTTGGCTATTGTTATCTTTTTTTATATGATTTGATTACATATTTATCTCTATACATACCAGCCATTCACTGGCTATGAAGATTTTATAACTCAAAGTGACGATTTTCGTGCCTAGGCCAGAAATTTCGCAATGATTCAAAGTAAAGGTAAAACCAAACAAAAACACATTTTTTGAATTTCTAAAAGACGTTTTATTAATGTCTTGTGAGCCTAAGTCAAGTAAATAAACCTAATTTATTACTTTTAACTATGAATTACGAAACAACCGTTTATCTAGATTCATGGTATACGTGAATAGCGCAAACCTGAAATCACTATAATTTACAACCTAACTAAATGTTATGTAGATACTTTTTACCAAATGTGCATACAGTCCTGTCACATAGTAGTCGATTCCAGCTTATAGTTATTTTTTTATTTTGATGTACACTGTAGCTATCAACGCATTTCTTATATGAACTGCATTCCTTCAAGAACTGTCCTTCAGTTTCATAAAACCATTACTGATTCGTCGGACAAACCTCGAATCGCTTCTCCGATCACTGAAATTCAGAATAAAATGCCTTGCAGGTGTATCCGAACCCACACAATACGATTTCACACCAAAAATTCACAGAATTGGTCGTTGCGCGTTGTGTTCAAGAGCTTAAGATAGGTTCATCAAAAAACGTAGCAAAACTTAAAATTCTAAATATTTGTCCCAATGACCAAGATGAAGCATTCAATTACTATGATAAATCATAAAAAAAAACTTCATATAACACAAATTGTTACATAAAAAATTTAAATCTGTCATTGAGGAGCAGTTATGTTAGATTTTCGCAAGATGTTTTAAAAAATTAAATAAATTTTAATATTATTAGTTGATCATGATTATTTTTTGTTTTTATATTAGTAAAATATATGTAATTACCATATATTGTGGTACTTTAGTCATGTAACTACTAAAAAAAAGATAAAAGCCATTTTAATTTGGTCTACTATGGTAGGCCGCGCGAGCACTCGTGTAAAGAAAAGGGGCGCGTGTACTGCAGTGTTAACCCGTTGGCATGTCCGAAATAAGTGGAAGCTATCCCCAATAGTACCTACGTCACATCTCGATAGCTGCCTGCTAAATGTGAAATTTTCAAATTCTCAAAAAAAAAAATTGTCAAAAGCACATTTAATGAAAATTTGACGCAATTTGAAGTTCATGTTAAAATTTCAAGTTCGCGCGAAGTGGTGTGCTGGATTAACACTTCCGAGATAGCAAATTAATGTACTTTTTTTGTATACTTTTATTGTAGGTACTTTTAAATTTACTTATCGAGGAAAGTGTTGATTTATGCACGATTTAATTTCTTTAAAGTACCTACTGAAAAAGCTAAAAGATCTGACATGCTTTTATTTTCATAGATTCATAGCAAATTTACGTACCCACGGCATCTTCACAAATATATTATTTTTGTGGATTAACTCCGCGTAATGTGCCTATTTGCATAATGTGAGGTTTGATTATTATTGTCACACACTGTGTCGACAAGGGGAGTTAGTTAAAGAACAGGGGTTTAAACTCAATTACTAGACTGTTTTGGACGACGTTTGTTACATATAGACATCGAGGACATATCCAACATATAGAGAAAGATAGCCAAGCAAGATAAAAAAATAATCTATCCGTATCACTATATAGTAATAAACAAAGTCGTTTCCCGTGTCTGTCTGTGCCTATGTATCCTTAAATCTTTGAAACTATGCAACAGATTTTGATGCGTTTTTCAATAGATAGAGTGATTCAAGAGGAAGGTTTATAAACATACAGCATACTAATACAGTAGAGAGACACTGATAATAATTTTCTTTTAGGCGTTAAAATCGTTTTACCTAGCGCCTCTACATTGCTTGTTCGTAGAGCGCCTCACAATTAATTTTACGAGTAGAATTTTTAGAAATTAAAATTGGTCACTCGGTTTTTATAGTCTCTTCATCTACGTACCTAGAAGTATTATGCTAGATCTATGCACACAAATGAATGCAAATATATCGAGCTAAATTTTCCCGATTGAGTTATAGCGACATTTGAAAACTAGGTCGCCTGTAAAATCATTTTTCAAACGTTTATTTTATCGCTTTGTTTGCAACGGGTTTCAGCCGCTAACCAAACGCTAAACTTTTGTGACAAACGCTAAAAACTGTACTGATGACTGACGTTCAGGAAAAACGAACGACAACGACGGTTATTCTAGTTATTTTTAGCGTTTTTCTAGTACATTGCTTCCCTATACGCTCGGATTAAAATAAAAAGAGAAGATACGGTACTGGCTTCGCGCAAATGGTCCGCTCCAATTAGACCCATGCTCATAATTTTTCTTTTGCGCGAATCGGCGCGACAACCGACGCGACACTTTCCGATCCAGAAGGCTCAAGATTGGCATATAGCAACGATAGTACGTATCGTTTCTTCCCTTTCTTCCTTCATTAATCTAAAGCTGACGACAGACAGACGCGAGACGGAGCGGTAAAGCGGTCGCAATCTTTATTTTGTTCCTGCCTGCGTTCGCTTAATATGTAACAGGTTACGCACAAATTCGCACATTACAAAAATTCCGTTCCGGACCGCTATCGTTTTTCTGCCTGTGTGTAGCGTCACCTTTAGTCTATACGTAACTCTTTGCTTTTAACCTCATCCAGTGTACATCAAAAGCATTTTAAAGCCAAGACAACAATAAAATAGATAGCATCTACGTAGTCTTAACCTTAATGTTGCACGTGCATCCGCCTACACCCTTCCATTTCTCCTGAATAATAAATAACAGCTATTTTTGGCTAAACTTGTAGGTGGAAAATGCAGCCATGACCTTTATTTTTAAAAGCAAGATTTTACCTCTTATTCTTAGTTAGAAGATGCTATTAATATTAACTATTTTTAAAGGTTGACCTACGATATATAGCTGCTGAGTAAGTACTACTTTTTATATATTATGAAGTAAATATTAATAAGTCTTTAGGAAATACCTTTCAGAAGTTTTTAAAGAAAATACTAACATTCAAACTGCAATTCATTTGTAGACACCCAGGTAGTTATTATGGCGCGATGATGATTTCAGAAGGATTTTAATTTTCACTTTCTACATTTTTCACAATTTTTTTGTTACTACAATAATATCAAATCAACAAAAGTATTTTTTCATTTCATAGTCATTGCTCTACATCAGGCTAGTGTAGGGTTTTCATAAAAAGATCTTCTATCGTAGATCTTTTTACTTTTTTAAAAAGAACTCTTTTTCCTAAACTACTCCTTGACCCGTACCGTACCTGAGTCACAGAAGTTACAGTGTTTTCTAGATTTAAGTGCATTACACAGCCGATGTCTGCAGACGTGTGATTTACGTGAGTGCCGAACCTTGTTTGCCGTCTCGCACTAATATTGTATTAACACCGTCTGACTTGGGTCCTTTTATCGTGAAAAACAAACGAATAGCCAACATTCAGTTGAGATAAAACCTAAAATCTTAATAAATTATATCTACCACCACCAGCTTTTGTACAAAGAAGTATGTATGTATATGTAAGTAAGAAGACTAGCAAGACGCTCTCCTGATGGTAAGAGATAACGTTGCCCATAATTATTAGTACAGGGAATATCTAGGATTCTAGCCGAAATAATATAAAGTAATAGCCAAACAAAGTAAATTGAAGAAAAAAGCATTTGCAATATTGAGCTTTCAATGAGCGAGGGTGAAACGTCCTACTAATGTTACAAAATGTGTTAATAAGTGTGTGTATGTGTGTGTGTGTGTGCGTGAGTTACCTATTCACTCCTAAATTATGGAAGGCTGAAAAGATCGAGTTGAAATTCGGTGTAAAGATAGTCGCGACCCTAGAATAACAATATAAAATTACTACTTTTTAAACAGGAAAAACTGCTGGACACAGCTTCGGTAATTCATAACTTGCAAACCGCTATACTACTGTACCATACGGCTAAGAACTTCTGTAAGAAGAACGGGCAAGAAACTCAGAGGCATTTCTTTTAATATATTTGGAGTTCTTTTTTTGTGGTGTTTCACTAGGGCTTGGACCAAGAAGTTTATATTCAAGGGAGTTTATTCGGTGTACGCCAAACTGAAGCCATAAAATGACGTCATAGTTGTTTACCATCTCATTTACCTGCTCATACTGAAGGTGAACGATAGTATTTTGTTTTTAATTTGTTTGAGGAAAGTGAGATGGCAACTTACCCTGAAGTGATTTTTTCTTGCTTCAGTTTTGGTGTTCACGTCGCAAAAAGCATTTGAGTGTAAAATTCTTGGCTTGGACAAAGCTCGGACGCTTTTGAATCCTTTTCAAGGCCGTTCTGTGCTTTCATTTACTCGGCGGTTTCCTAACCCTAATCCTCGACCCAAGTAGCTCCCCCTATAGATACTTCCTGTTTACCGCAAAGTGGCTACTGCCTATTTAATCCCTAGATTTCCTTCGAGATTAACTAACACAAATAGAGGAAAATGTGGGATTTAAAGACTACAGTAATGAGAGCAGACAGCAATGTCCAAATGAAAAAGTGATGCCGATGAAGAAGAAGCTATTTTTGCACACTACCGCTGTACTTGTTACAAATTTTCCTACCAACCTGGTTTTCGAGATTGCTCAGCTCAGTATTTTTACTGGTCTCCTTTCTCTTACAACCGGAGCGAATATTGGATAAGGTACGTGAGGATGTTGCTGGCCTAATAGGAAAGCGCTTGGTGATTTGAAACAGCTACATCAATTAATCTTAAGTTTAAAGGAAAAGCCTATTACGTAAGAAAAACATTTATTTGCAACGACACATCTCTAGAATAAATGATTTTAAAAGAGAAGAAGAAGAGTATAGTTATTTACTCTTCTCTTCTAAGAAAGATAAGATTGGTTGGTTGGTTGTCTGGTTGTCAATTAGCGATAAGACCGCCAATTGTAACACTTCTTTCAGTGTAATCTTAGTTCTAAGTTTACATTATAGTACTTATTTGTGTGTGAAATAAATAGTTTTCTATTCTATAAGATGCAGTATCGAAGCAAATGGATGCAAAATGGAGCTCAGTACGTATAATATTATGTTGAGGACAGGTACTTAGCGCTGATTTTTAGGTCACTATTTATGCTACTTAACTCGGAAATTGTAATTAAGATGTCTAACCTCTAACCAGTTCTATTGCAGTACAAATCTATTTTTTAAGCCAATGAATGGTTAAGAGGATTTATAGTGAGGGAAGCCCGGTCAAGTTTAGGTATATTAGCTGAGCGCGACGCACACCAATGCATCACTTACGCGGCCGAGTAATACAACATGTAGTCGCTTGGAATAAAATGTCTTGATCCTATGCAATGCAAGTTATTTGTTGAAATCATTAAGGCAATATGTAGGTATTAAAGTTTTAACCCCCGACGCAAAAACGACGGGGTGTTATAAGTGTTTAACCCCCGAAGCAAAAACGACGGGGTGTTATAAGTTTTTAACCCCCGACGCAAAAACGACGGATCATTCCCTTTTAGTTCCCTAGTGGATCTAGTGGGAACTTCTTTTCTCAGTAGTTCCCCTTTTTTTGA